>JAFVLL020037950.1:40813-119495 GCA_021397915.2 Tor tambroides
TATCATTATAGGATGGTTGTGTACAGGCACTGCCAACACACATTTCAGTACAATCAACTTGTAAAAGTGGATGTAGCATTATATGACCCCTTTAAGTTTGTTTCTTTGTTATCTTTCCAGTTGGTGATCATGGCTGGGACGGTGCTGCTGGCATACTACTTTGAATGCACAGACACGTTTGGGATCCATATCCAGGGTTTCTTCTGTAATGACGCTGACCTGATGAAGCCGTATCCTGGGGTCGAGGAAAGCAGCTTCATCCCTCCTCTCATCCTCTACTGCGTGGTGGCAGCTGCGCCCACAGCCATCGTGAGTACCAAACATATAGTATTATATTTTGTATAATATAATATAATATAATATGCCAGTTATTTATTTATTTATGTTGTCATTATATTCCAAACTTATAGTATTATATTTTATAATGTAATATAATATACCAGTTATTTATTTATTTACTTATTTATTGTTGTTGAAACCATTGTTCTCTAAACTTTATACTCTATTATACTCATTATATTCCAAGCTTATAGTATTATATTTTTCATAATATAATATAATATAATATAATATAATATAATATAATATAGTATAATATAATATAATATACCAGTTGTTGTTGTTGTTGTTATTATTATTATTATTATATTTACTTATTTATTTTGTATTTGTTTGTTGTTGTTGATGAAACCATTGTTCTCCAAACTTTATACTCTATTATACTCATTATATTCCAAGCTTATAGTATTATATTTTTCATAATATAATATAATATAATATAGTATAATATAATATAATATACCAGTTGTTATTATTATTATTATTATTATTATTATTATTATTATATTTACTTATTTATTTTGTATTTGTTTGTTGTTGTTGATGAAACCATTGCTCTCCAAACTTTATACTCTATTATACTCATTATATTCCAAGCTTATAGTATTATATTTTTCATAATATAATATAATATAATATAATATACCAGTTATTATAATTATAATTATTATTATTATTATTATATTTACTTATTTATTTTGTATTTGTTTGATGATGTTGATGAAACCATTGCTCTCCAAACTTTATACTCTATTATACTCATTATATTCTAAAATCATAGTATTGTATTTTCATAATATAATATAATATACCAGTTATTATTATTATTATTATTATTATTATTATTAATAATAATAATAATAATAATAATAATAATAATAATAATTAAAAGAAAACAAATTCTTGCACAGTTGATGTTGAATGTTGCACCATTTGTGAAACTTAGATCTAGGAATCTCTGGCAGAGGTTTTATAAAATAGTTTAAATGAATGATCCAAGTAGATAATGGATTATTTCAATAAAGATTTCTGCAGTTTTAGTTTCTTGTGATTGTTGGACATGAACACCAGAGGGCACTGCAATACCAACACACAGCGAATACTACGTAGATGATGCCTTATTTTAAGTAAAAGAATTCAGTAACTTATTTGATTTTATTTGTAGATTTTTATTAGTATTATATTAATATTATTACTTTACATCTATATTTCAAGGTATAAAACATGAAGGGGAAATAAAATTTAGTCTCCAGAGTGGAGTTTCAGTGTGACTCATCTTTTAATAATCACACGGACCATAAAGCATCAACTACTAAAGACAAATTAAAGTGAATATATTTCTGCTGATAATGATGGTCTCAGTTTTACTGCCTTTGTTTGGGCCTTTATCAAAAGTGCAATGAAGCAGATAGGAGTTACAGAGGTCATTTTTTTTTAGATTAGACACACCATGAGGATGCATATAATATTTTAATTGTACTTTTTATCAGGAATAATTACAGGGATAATTCACCCCAGAATGGATGTTCTGTCATCTCACCCTCATGTAATTCCAAACACACATTATAAGTTTTTTTGGTTTTTTTTTCCTGTCAAATATACAAGGTGATCATGGACTTGTAATTTCAAAAATGAAGATTAAACTTATATTTTATATTTATATAGTATATTTCATCGCAGTAGCACATAAATTAAAGCAGCAACAAATATTACCATATATATATATATATATATATATATATATATTAGCGTGTAGCTTTCTTGATTCTTTTTCATACAGCATGGGACATTTCTAGTGTAGTACATCTTTATACCTCTGTCTGTGCCTCAAACAGATTTTCACCATTTTATCTGTACTGTTTTATTCAGAGATGAACACTGCAGTTCAATTCCATCATTCCAAGCACAGAAATCAGCTCATGTGTTTTCAGCTTTAAACAAGCCAAAGTGAGTTTGACTCCAGAGATATAAAGAACTGCAGCAGCCGCCACCTCTAGTCGTGAAATTTTCCCTCCCTATGTCACAAACTTTCTCTCCTCTGTGTGGTAGAACATGAAACTAAATAGAAACTCTCCTTTGCATTTGCTAACTTCAGAAATGGTCAGTGGCTGAGAAATATCTGACTTCAAAGTGGCCTGTGAAATGCTGTATCTTTTAGGTGCAAATCCCCAAACGGCTCCACTTTTGTCATTATCATTCTTTTCAGCTCAAACACACATCCGTTTTATGCAAATTAGTCCATCTTTCTTAGTAAATTCCGTCTTTTAACTTTTATGTTTACAGGTGCATCTCAATAAATTAGAATGTCAAGGAAAAGTTCATTTTTTTCTTGTAAGTTATTTCAAAAAGTGAAACTTTCATATATTTTAGATTCATTGCATGTAAAGTAAATCATTTCAAAAGTTTTTTTGTTTTAATTTTGATGATTAGAGCTTACAGCTCATGAAAGTCAAAAATCAGTATCTCAAAATATTAGAATATTTACATTTGAGTTTCAATAAATGACCATCCCTACAGTATAAATTCCGGGTATCTCTTGTTCTTTGAAACCACAATAATGGAGAAGACTGCTGACTTGGCAATGATCCAGAAGATGAACATTGACACCCTCCACAAAGAGGGTAATTCACAGAGGGTCATTACTGAAAGGTGTGGCTATTTACAGAGTGCTGTATCAAAGCATATTAAATGCAAAGTTGACTGGAAGGAAGAATTTGGGTAGGAAAAGGTGCACAATCAACAGGGATGACTGCAAGCTTGAGAATACTGTCAAGCAAAGCTGATTCAAACACTTGTGAGAGCTTCACAAGGAGTGGACTGAAGCTGGAGTCAGTGCATCAAGAGTCACCACGCTCAGACATCTTCAGGAAAAGGGCTACCAAGCCACTTCTGAACCAGAGACAACGTCAGAAGCGTCTTACCTGGGCTGTGGAGAAAAAGAACTGGACTGTTGCTCAGTGGTCCAAAGTCCTCTTTTCAGATGAAAGTAAATTTTGCATTTCATTTGGAAATCAAGGTCCCAGAGTCTGGAGGAAGAGTGGAGAGGCACAGAATCCATGTTGCTTGAAGTCCAGTGTGAAGTTTCCACAGTCAGTGATGATTTGGGCTGCCATGTCATCTGCTGGTGTTGGTCCACTGTGTTTTCTGAAGTCCACAGTCAACGCAGCCATCTACCAGGAAATTTTAGAGCAATATATTGAGGCAAAAGTCATAGTTAATAGATAGTTAATAGTAAGAATTGGACCCTAATCTAAAGTGTGACCGGAATAATTTACGTAGTTATATATCAATAACTTGTCGAGGTTGATATAGGATTTAAAAAGTAATTAGTAATAAGTAATTAAATACTTTTTGGAGAGAGTAATTTGTACAGTAATCTGTTTACACAGTTGAAGATGTAATTAGTAACTAGTAATTAATAAGTTTTTTTTTTTTTTTTTAGAGTAACTTACCCAACACTGTGAATATGTCTATGAAAGATTGTGTAACTGGTATGTGATAAAAGAGGATCACAATGCTGAAAAAGCACTTTCAGTATAGGCTAACAATATTTGGATTTGAAATCAAAATAATGGATAAATGTTGTGTTTGTGGTAAACCGCTGCAGATCAGGAGCGGACTGCAAACGTGTCCTGTGTGAAAGCACAATGAGTCCGTGCTGCTTCTGCACTGCATACGCATTGCAAACAGAGTATGTGTGAAACAGATGTAAGGTTTTATCACTGAAATAATCTTGCTCCGTGAATGCACGCAGTCACGTCTCATTCAAAAAATACATGACTCAATCGGTCACAAGACACACAAGATCCAATGCCATTTCAAAATCTAAGCTGACTTAATGACGCAATCAGTCACAAGACACATGACAGCCAATGCCATTTCACCATCAAAGTAGGGTTGGGCAATACCACTTATTTTGATTTCGATACGATATCGATACTTTTAAAGGCCAGTATCGTCGATACTGATATGATGCTTCTAAACTAAACTTTTTAATTATTACATTTATTAAATTATTAAATTACTAAGAGTAAAATGGGTAATAATACCCTCTTAACTTTATATTTGAAACACATTTTAGCATTCAATATGCTGTAATTGCAATTTATAAGGTTATATTTTTGTTTACACATGGTTAAAATGTTTACTGTAGTGGTAACCATGGAAATATACAAATACTATAGTTAAACTGTGCTCACTTTAATAAAACCATGGTTTATTTTCATAAGGGACTGCAGTGATAGGCTGTTGCATGGATAAAATGCAACCTTTTTGTTCTGACAGTGTATGATTTATATACACATTACAGAATAGAACATGATCAGTATGAGCCTTTAACGTTCAATTTTAATAAATGTAATTGCACAAACTATGTAGGTTACAATTTCAATTTGTTTATTGTGAAATAACTCAAACATAGACTATATGACTTTTTTCTGTATTGTTCTGGGCTGCCATTCCTAAAAACATCAACGCTTTATGATACGTTTGGGAAATGCAGCCCTGTTTGAATGCACTGTCAGAAGTGAGTGAACGCTCTCTGTGATAGATTGGTTCTGTCTTGCAACATTTATGTGCGTTCAGATGAGCAGGAAAATAGTTCTTTCCTACACAATTATTTGCTAACATAGGTTATTCGTCCAATTTAATCCATATTGCATGCATTAGTTTTTGTTAAATAAACAAAATTACTGGTAAATAAAACACACCTTACTATCGATATTTTTTTTTTTTATTTGAGTATCGATACTTTCGATACTCGCATCAGTATCGATATATCGATACTTCAGGATCGATACGCCCATCCCTAAATCAAAGCCGATGTAACATTTGCTTCCTCGGGCACCAATTTTAAATGTGACAATTTTATGGCAGATTGCGGATGGAGACTGTGATCGCTGTTACATGCGTTTTTCACAAAAATCAGTCATTTTACTTTGGAACACTTGTTATTTTTTACTTTTAAATTTAGCATTTGTTGTCTCATCTGCCTGTTATATCTTGTGTTTTACATAATATACAAACGGCTAGGTTGAGGGGTGGGGTTGGGTTCCGTGCTCAAACGTGTAAATTGTGTAAATAAAAAAACGTAAATATTATATGGTGGCTGATTAAAAAGAAATCAATGAACGTGTTGCAGTGGCAGAAAGAAAAACATGGTGCAGGCACGAAAGTTACTCCCTATTGAAATGCATTAGATTGAAAATCGTGCTGAGTGACATGAAAAAAGGGGAAATTTGTGTCCGTGAACACGAATCAATAGATTAAAATTTCGTGACTATGTCATGAGCCAATCATAACAGATGTAATTTGCGTACAGATGTCTTAAAGGTAGCTACAAACCAAACTGACTAAATTGTGTTTAGATTGAAAACTGGAACAAGTTACACCAGGTTTTGATGTTATGGGAATCAGCCAATAAAGGCTTAAAATGTAAACATCGGCAACAGCCGATTTGGGGGAAAAAAAAAAAAAAGATGCCGATGTGCTCGGTGTGCTAGCGATAAGATCACGTCAGCAGTATGATCATTCTTGAAGCAAACCTTTGCCTGAACGGTGATTAGATTCACTGTATTGTATCACCACATTTAATTTGAGAATGTATGCACAGAATGACACGTTCGGTGTGTGATAGTGTCAACAGTTACTAGCATGTGCAGCAGTAGCAGCAACAGCCTCTCCCGGGACCTAATGACCGTTCGGTGAGGCCTCTTATTTATCTAGGAGGCCTGTAGGCCTACTTGTAATAAAATGAAAAGTAAAATACACAAATAACATTAAGATACTTATGTTTCTGTATACATAAAGCAGTTATTGATGCCATAAAATCACAATTCTGTTTTGATTTAAAGGTCAGAAGCTATAGCTTACATGAATAAAAATCACAAAAGATCACAAATGAGTAAAAGATCTAATAGACATGAGTCTCACTTGTTTACACAAGATGCATTAACTGCTTGAATCTAATGATTGTTTTTGTTGTGTCTGTAGATATTTGTTGGCGAGATCTCCATGTATATCATGAAGTCCACTAGAGAAGCCCTCATAGCCCAGGAGAAAACCATTGTGACGGGCGAGTGCTGCTATCTAAACCCTCTCATCCGCAGAATCATTAGGTTTATTGGTAAGTTTTCAGTTTTTATTAAACAGTTCAGCTCAGTATCCTTAGGTTCCAATATGGATTTTTCAGTAGCTAAAACTGATATGGTGGGAGCATGGTGAGATAATGCATACTTAGCCTTTTTTTTTTTTTTTTTAATCTAATACATTGACAGGCATTTTTGGGTGGATACTGTGTGCATACATTAGGGCTGGGAAAAATAATGTCTTAATTTCTCCAAGTAATGTTGGATAATGTTGCATAATTAATTAATTAATGTAGCATTTTGCTTCCTGAGGCGTTTCCTTACTTCCTATGGAGAGCGTTATATGATTGTGCTATTCACAGGCCTTTTGCTACTGGCTCAGCTCAGCAAAGCAAAGGAATTTTATTACTTATTTAGCATGAAAATGAATGTGTACAATAATCTTTTGAAGGAAAAAAATGAACAGACATCTCTCGTTTACATCTGGAGTTATTTGTCATGAATAAATGCAAAGCAAAATGAGACATGTAAATGGGTTAATGTGATAATTGATGTAAATTTATTGAAATAAAAAAAAAAAACAAGGTCATGTTTTTGTTTATCAATAATTACAGAACATTATCCTGCAGTTTGCTTATCTTAAAAATATATAAAAATATTATGTTAAATGGCTATAGTTTAAATTAGTCATTTAACAAAGGTATTGGCAATGCTCACATTGATAAAAATATGCTGTAAGTATTATTTAAAATATACTTACGTCATTTTTTCTAGTGTGTTGTTTTAGCATCGAGAAACTACTGTAATTTATGTTAATATTTTGAACCATTTTAATTTAATTCATTGATTTTAATTGATTATTTTAATTTATTTCTGTTTTCATTTAAAATTTTTTTTTTTTTTTTTTTAAGTTTTAGTCATTTTTTGTGTATTTCTTTCTTTTTTTATATGTCTATTTAGTATTTTAGTATTTATTAATTTTATTTCAGTTCTAGTTTTGGTAATTTTAGTACAGAAAGTTGATTTAAATTTTTAAAAGTACATTTTTCTAAAAAGTAATATCTATCTATCTATCTATCTATCTATCTATCTATCAGTGAACATTAAAATTGAATTAACTATATTTTGGGGACAAATTTGTATCCAGAAGTGACTTAAATCTGACAAAACCTCGTTTTGGGGGAAATGCCCTGATTTGTAAAAGTATGTGTTAAAATAAAGAATTCTGTATTAAAATAAAGAGCAAATATCCCTAATAATACTTGCATCAGCTCTCAAAAGTAAAAGTGCACCACAGATCCAATAAATCTTTGACTTTGTTAGGATGGTATGATTTACCTGGAGATTTTCAAGTAAAAGTTTTCAAGTAAAACTGCTGAGCTGTGGCTGTTTTATTGATTAGTAACAGACCGAACACACAACACTACCTCCACAACACATCAATTTTAAATGTTTGCTACAGACATAATGACAGAAACAATCAACACAACTTTCCAATAAAACTTTCACTTGCAGGGTCTCTTTTATGCATTCATATTTACAGGATGTTGCTTTCAGTACACATGTCCATGCTGCCCACCCATAGCAATGAGAAACATGGGGAGCATCGGTTTGCTGGATGTGATGCATAATGTAGTGGAGACTCTGGTAATGGTGTCCTCTGAGGCTTGGGATTGCGGTGATACGGACCATCGGATTGCAGCTTTTTCACAGTCTTGAGCAATTGCGGCCAGAGAGTATCTTTGTCTTTCTCTCTCCAGCGGTGCTCTAACTTTTTGCTCATCGACACCCTTCGTACTCTCAGAGACACTGTGAATTGTAATCTACTTGGTTAAGTTGGTTACCATTTTATTCCACAAAATCAGTTGGAAAAGGTCAGTCTGAGTGAGTTGGCATAACTAGAGGACATCATAATTACATGCATAAGATATTAAGCTTAGTGGAGTAGTTTTGTTTGGGCCAAATGATGTATGCAAATGTAGCTTTTGCTCTAGTGGGCATTTGTAATTACTTCTGGTTGAAGATAAAAATAACATTGCTCCATCAAGCCCTCATTGGTATTCATAGGCGTCCTCCAAGCCCTTGTCTGATTTGCTTATATTTTCGAGACTTGATTGGGAGCAACAGGATGAACACTTTTCTGTTGTTGTTGTTGTTGTTGTTTCTCACCACAGGTGTCTTCGCATTTGGCCTGTTCGCCACTGACATTTTTGTCAACGCCGGCCAGGTAGCAACTGGCAATTTGGCGCCATACTTTCTGAGCGTCTGCAAGCCAAATTACACCGGGTTGGATTGTCACTTCAACCACCAGTTCATCGCCAATGGAAACATCTGCACTGGGAACCAGGTGGTGGTGGAGAGAGCCAGGAGGTCCTTCCCATCCAAAGACGCATCGCTCAGTGTCTACTCAGCCGTCTATGTTACTGTAAGACACTGTAGTGTGGGTTTTAAATTGCTTCATTTTATTTGTCTGTTATGTGTTGCAAATTCATTTCAACTGGTTCATACTTCATGGTTTGTTTACATGGAAAAGACATTTGCTGTACACAAAATTTGTCCCAACCAGGTCCAGAGCAATTAGTCTTGAAATATAATTGGCCCAAATTCCAAATGCTGTCTTGTTCAGTTTGGACAGACCCTGAAAAATGAGGATACTTGAAAAATGGCTAGTTGTTTTAATTTAGTGTTATGTGTTAAATTTTATACAGGGAAAATATAGTTGCACTACATTTTAAACAAATATCTGTACTGTTTATTTTTATCCAAAGTTGTTACCAATACTAGTTTAATTTCACAATTGTGAATCCCACTTTAGATACCAAAACCAATGAATGAATGACATGAATCCTCTCAGTGTTTCTCAATTATGTAAAGTCGGGAAAAATAAAAAATAAAGGAATAAATTACAAGCAAATGTAAAAAAATAATACAAATAAATATACAAATGAAGTAAGCTGTGCTTGATATTTTTTTTTAGGTATCGAACAGCAGTATTCAAGTTTAATAAATAAATGAATGAATGAATACAAATATACAAAAACGTAAAATAAAAGTACAAACATATTGATTTATTTTGCAAAATACAAAAATGTGCACATGTATTTACTGTATACAGCCAGAAACCTTGGAGTTGTGATTGATGATCAGGTGAATTTTTCAGACCACATTGCCAAAACTTCCCGGTCCTGCAGATTTGCTTTATACAACATTAAGAAGATCAGGCCTTTTCGTTCGGAACATGCAACACAACTCCTTGTTCATGCTCTTGTTCTGTCCAGACTCGACTATTGCAATGCTCTCTTGGCAGGTCTTCCAGCCAGTTCTATCAAACCTTTACAGTTAATCCAGAATGCGGCTGCAAGATTCATTTTTAATGAGACAAAAAGAATGCACGTCACACCTCTGTTCATCAATTTGCACTGGCTACCAGTAGCTGCTCGTGTAAAATTCAAGGCATTAATGTTTGCCTATAAAACCACCTCTGGCTCTGCACCCCTTTACCTAAATTCCGTACTTCAGACCTATGTGCCCTCTAGAAGCTTGCGTTTTGCAAGTGAACGACACATTATAGTGCCATCCCACAGAGGGACAAAATCACTTTCACAGACTTTTTCATTAACTGTCCCCTCCTGGTGGAATGACCTGCCCAACTCAGTCCAAGCAGCTGAGTCCTTAGCCAACTTCAAGAAACGGCTAAAAACATATCTTTTTCATCTTTATTTGACCCTCTAACTTTAGCACTCTCTGTTCTTATTCTATTTTGTCAATTTGTTTTTTTTTTAATTTAAAAAAAGCACTTGACTACTTGCTCTCTTCAAAAAAAAAAAAAAATAAATAAAATAAAAAAGGCCTCTATCACTAGCTTTCTCTATTCTTTTTCTGTTCTATCTATTTGTTTAATTTTCTTTAGCAAAAAATAAATAAAAAAATTGCTACATGTACTGCATTAGGCTAACTGAGACTTGTCATAGCACTTACATATTATTGCTCTTTTGTTGATTTTGATTGCTTGCATTGTCCTCATTTGTAAGTCGCTTTGGATAAAAGCATCTGCTAAATAACTAAATGTAAATATAAGTGTAAAAGTATTTACCTGATATCACCTGCTGTAAATTGCCATACAAAGGCAATAAGTGTAACCATCTTCCCAAAATTAAAATGTTTTCTCACACTGATTTTAAGTAGACATTTAATGTCAAACTAGCAATGTTAGAGGTAATTCAGAAGAAAATAAAACAAAGAAATTAATACTTTTATTCTGCAAAAATGCATTAAATTGATCAAAAATGACAATGAAGACATTCATTTTAATGTTACAAAAGATATTTATTATTTTAAATAAATGCTGTTATTTTTGTACTTTTTATTAATCAATGATTCCTGAAAAACAAACTATACACAGTTAATTAGTTAGTTATTTTGTTTTTACTGTATTTTTGATCAAAGTTCTGCAGCATAAAAGACTGCCATACAAAGGCAATTAGTGTAACTATACATTTTGTTGAAATTGATGAGAGAAATCAGGTTTCTTACACTGATTTTGAATAGACCTACAGTTAGTTTTGATGTCAGGGTAGTGCTGTCGAATCATCAAGGTTTGTGAAGAAGTCTTTTCTTTGGTTGAGGTGAGTTTAGAGCAGCTCTCTTTCTCTCTCTTTCATGGGAATAAGAGGTTATTTACTCTGATTCCATTCTCCATAATTGGCCATAATTTCCCTGTGGTGGAGCAAGCGGCGTGTATTTGTTTAAGCTTGATTTCCTCAGTCACCTGCTGCACAATAAATCCACTGAATAAATCAGTTCCTCAGCTCATGTTTGTGTGTGTGTGTGTGTGTGTGTGTGTGTGTGCGCTTGCCTGTTTCAGATGTACATCACGAGCACCATCAAGACGAAAAGCAGTCGTCTGGCCAAGCCTGTACTTTGTCTGGGAATCCTGTGTGCTGCTTTCCTCACTGGATTGAACCGTGTATCAGAATACCGCAATCACTGCTCAGACGTTATTGCTGGATTCATATTAGGAAGCTCCATAGCTCTTTTTCTGGTGGGTTTCATTGTTTTACGCACACGCACACACAAAATTATTATTATTTTTTTTATGCTGAAAATTCAGCTTTACTATTGAATAAATTAAAATGTAAAATATATTAAAGTAGAAAATTGTTATTTTCTATAGTAATAATACTGTGCAGTATTACTGTTTTTACTGTATTTTTTTTTAATCAAATTAATGCAGCATAAGACACTTGTTTCAAACATTTTGAAATATCTTACAGACCCTAAACTTTTGAAAGACGGTATAATTTTGAAAATAACCTTGCGGTCCACATAAAAATAACAGCATACATTTTTGAACAAGGTAATTAAAATGTAATTCAATAATAATTTAATTGTTATTATTTGTAAAGAATATTATTATTATTATTAAGAATAATTTCATTATTAATAAAAACAATAATTCTTTTCTTTTTTCATGATCAATAAGAAAAGAAATATGCAAGTATTGAAATAATGTGAAGTATTGCACCACCATTTCTAATTTAATAAGTGTTTTTGGCTTTAGTAGGTACTGTAACTATCGCAATCTTCAAAAGTTGCTTTTTTCATGGTAGGGAATCTGTGTAGTGAACAACTTCAAAGGGACTCACTCCACTCCTACCAAACAGAAGCAGGAGGATTACCGCGGCCTTCCCTTGATGACATTCCCCCGTGTAGAAAGCCCTCTTGAGACACTCAGCGCACAAGTAATGTTGTCTTCTGCATCTCAGGAAATCATCTCTCTCTCGTCCTGCTCACAGTGATCAGTGTTTGTTTTGTTACATACAGTGCCCTCCACTAATATTGGCACCCTTGGTAAATCTGAGCAAAGGTGGCTGTGAAAATAAATCTGCATTGTTTATCCTTTTGATCTTTCATTCAAAAAATTCACAAAATTCAAACTTATCATTGAAGTAAAACAACTGAAAGTGGGGAGAAAACCTCATGATAAAATAAATGTTTTTCTCCAATGCATGTTGGCCACAATTATTGGCACCCCTGGAAATTCTTATGAGTAAAATGTCTCTGAAGTATATTCCCATTCATATTTACATTTTTTTTTTAGCATACCAGGGAGACTAGGAGCACAAAATTGCCATCTATGGCTTCCTGTTCCAAAGGATCTTAAATATAAAGAAAACTAAGGCCAAATTCCATCACAAGGAGTAAAACCAAACAATAAAGTTCTGATGTGCAGAACAAGATTGTTGAGCTTCACAAAATAGAAAGTTGCTGTAAGCCGGAAGCTAAAGCATTGAAAATCCACATTTCCACCATCAGGGCAATAATTAAGAGGTTCCAATCAACTAAAGATGTTACAAATCTGCCTGGAAGAGGACGTGTGTCTATATCGTCCTAATGCATGGTGAGGAGGAGAGATTGAGTGGCCAAAGACTCTCCAAGGAACACAGCTGGAGAATTTCAGAGATTAGTTGAGTCTTGGAGTCAGAAAGCCTAAAAAATATATATATATCAAACAGCCCTTACATCACCACATATTGTTGAGGAGGGTTTCAAGAAAAATTCTCCTCGCTCATCCAAAAACAAAATCCAGCATATTCAGTTGTCAGACATGACTGGAACTTCAAATGGCACTGGCTTCTATGGTCAGATGAAACTAAAAAAAGAGTTTTTTGGCAGCAAACCCACCAGATGGGTTTAGTACAAACAGGGATAAAAAGTACCCCATGCCCACGGTTAAATATACTGCTGGATCTTTAATGTTGTTGGCCTGTTTTTCTGCCGGAGGTCCTGGACATCTTGTTCAGATGCATGGCATCATGGATTCTCTCAAATTTCAACAGATAAAAACTCTAAAGCTGACTGCCTGTGTTAGAAATCTTATAATGGGCCGTGGTTGGATCTTCCATCAGGACAGTAATCCAAAACAAACATCAAAATCAACACAAAAATGGGTCACTGAGCACAAAATGAAGCTTTTGCCATGGCTGTCCCAGTCCTCTGACCTGAACCCTATAGAAAATGAGTGAGGTGAACTAAAGAGGAGAAGCACCAACATGGAGCTGTGAATCTGAAGGATCTGGAGAGATTCTGTATGAAGGAATGGTCTCTGATCTCTTATCAGGTGTTCTCCAAACTCTTCAGGCATTACAGAAGAAAACTCAGGGCTGCTATCTTGGGAAAAGGACATTGCAATAATTGGGTGCCAATAATTGTGGCCAATATGAACTAGAGAAAGTATTTATTTCACAATACGATTTCTCCCCCACTTTCAATTGTTTTACTTCAATGATAGGTTAGAATTTTATGAATTTTTTTGAATGAAAGATCAAAAGGATAAACAATGCAGATTTATTTTTACAGCCACCTTTGCTCATATTTACCAAGGGTGCCAATATTAGTGGAGGGCACTGTATGTAGTAGTATGGATCTTGATATTTTATTAGTTTGAATATGACAGGACTTAATAACTTGCATAAAATCAAGTATTTAAGCAATATTACACAAGCACTGCTGATAGTTTGAATAAGGCCATGCTGATATTCAGTACAATAGCACAAATGTGATGTTACATTTCTATAAATAATCATTTAATATAGAGTAACCTACACTTCATGCTCGTGGAATTGGTTTGTTTGTTTGTTTATTTATATCAATATATATCAATATTTGCCAAGAAAAGCCAGCAAAAGAAGAAATTATCAATGACATTACATTATTGTGGTGTACTAGTAATTTTTCATATCCACTATCATTGGTTTTCAGTCCTCAGAAATGCATTTTGCAATTGAGTTGCTCTGTCTGAGGTAGATTTGGAAGTAGGCCTGGGCGATAAAACGGTATCGGTATTTATCGACGATACACCTTCATCGATAACAATAGAAAAAATGTTCGATATAGCGCATGATATAGGCACGTGCTATGAGTGATGCAGACAGCACACACAAACACATGTTGAAATGAATATTAGTTGAATTTAAAATAAACATTTGAATTTGAATGCAAAAATGGTACAATCGAACGTTAGGTGTGCTTCAGGTAGCGTCATCAGTGGCGCACAAGATGCGGTGATGATGATGATGTAAGTGACGTTGTTGCATTTTAATGTTTTGTTAGTCTAGCCCACGAGACGTGCCATTGCTGCGTTATTCATTCAAAATATTTCGAATAAATATAGTAGCTCAGTGCTTATAAGATCTTGATTAGGTTAAAACCGAAACCAAGCCATTCACACAGAATGCATATTCAGTGCATTTTTTAGACGGACAAATATGACTGCTGCACTCGTGTCTCACACAAGATGTATAGAAAGCCATGCAAAGTTAAAACAGTTTAAACATTTAGAAAACACGTAGCGAATTTGTGGAGGTTTATTCCTTTTCACTGCGTCTCATACATTTTTAAATGCAATCTGTGTGATCAGTGATTCAGCTCTTTGTATTAAGCAATGCATAAATACATGATGCTGTTTATTCATAATTATGCAATTTACGAAATTATATTTGATTTATGTATGCTAATTTAGACGTTAAGCACATTTTTTTGTTTTGTTTTTTTTTAATAGACAGCTATTTCATTGCATTGTCAATTTAATGCACTGCATTATTTTGTTCATTGCCCCCTCCTGTGGCCTCGGGAAACAAGCCAAAAGTTTCCTTAAGATGTATTTAATCTGCATATAAAACATAAGAAAGGAGATGTGTTTAATTTTTGCATATTGCATAGATTTTAAAATATGCATTTTGTGTTTGACTGTTAAAAAATTATTTGTTGTTTGTCTCAATAAATTGGGTTAATTTAAAAATACAGTGGTTAAATTTAAACATTTTTTTTCTATTGCTCTTTGTTTTAAGAAAGGTTCTAAAAAATGTCAATAATTATCGATACCGAACGATATGAAACATTATATCGTTGATACATTTTTAGCTATATCGCCCAGCCCTACTTGGGAGTTGTTCACACATTATAGTTCTTGTTTTGTTTGCACTGTTTTTGCCCCTTTTTTAAACTGTTGGTCTGTATACATAATGCAGTGGTCACAAATGTCATTCTGCATAAGTCACAATGTTTTTTCAGTGTCTTTCGCCATGAGCACTGTGTGAAATTACACACAGTTCAATTCAATTCTCCATAACGCACATTACAATAAAATTTTGTTTTATTGAGATACTTTTATAATTTGTATTAATATTTTGAATTTTAGTTTTTTTTTTTCTTCAGTTTTTATTGTAATCTTGGCTATAGTTTTAGTAATTTTGTTGTGTTTTTGTCAGATTTTTTTATTTTTATTTATGTATTTTTTTTATTTTTGTATGTTTTATACTTTTTATTAGTGTTAATTGATGGATTTATTTAGTTATTCATTAATTTATTTATTGCTTGCTTGGTTGCTTGCCTTTTAGTTAACTGTAATAAACCTTTTACCAAGACTAGGATATATAAATTGAGAGGGGTCCGATAGATTTAGGATAGTATTTTATAATTAAATTTAAAATAAATAATTAAATATGACCATTGTATTTTGTTATTTTGCACTTTTGTAATAATGAGGATTGTATTTACCTTCAGTAGTATGGCCAACATTAGTTTCAATGCATATTTGGCTGAAATTAGCCCTTCTTTTTGTAAACCCAGCTGAACTTTTAAGCTGTGCCTGCAGTAGTTCCTTTATTTGGCCCCTGAGTATAAAAAAAAAAAAAAAACCCAAAAGCTTTGATTTTGCAGTTTGCCATTTATTCTTTCCAAAACGCCCAAAAAGATGCATTTTATCACCTTATACAGCAGGGAAATACAATGCTGCTTCTACAGATTCATTCCGACACTGTTTACAGCAGGGAAAATCTTGTCAGATGTCTCTATTGACAACCAGACAGTGAAATACCTCGAGCGCCTGAGCAGCAGATGTGGGTCAGAGGAATTCTCCTTTGCTTCTGACACCAGCTTAACACCCTAGTGGCTGAGGAAACCATACTATGCAAGTCAATGTGTTTGGGGAAACAAGGAAAATTAGGTGTTCTGTCACGATCTGGCCAAGTGCGATAATCGAAACGGTTGATTCAACAGGAATTGGCATTGTGAAATTACACGTTCTGCTCCATGGCTCTCTGGTGTTTCTGTTAAATGTGCCTAATGGGTAATAGCATTTAGGCAACAAGTCAAATGCTTATTACCGTCTGGAAGGGCGCAGCACAACTCTGAATGCAATTTTGTTTGTCTTTCAGAACCATTCGGTGTCCATGACTGAAGTCACATGACTAAGGGGGCAGCACCGGGTCACGTTCACTTCACCTCAACACTTCTAGGCACAAAAAGTTTTTTTTGTACTGTGGCATATTGTAAAAAAAAAAAAGAAGAAAAAGAAAAGGAAAAAAAGACACTATTATGTTGTAACTAGTTGTACCTAGAAGCAGCTGTTTTGTACATTTTGTATAAGAGAGTGCTGTAGCTTTCCCTTATAATGTTGACACTGCTCAATTCATGTCCAGATTTCTGCCGCCTTTGTCATGTTTTACATCACAAAAAGTAAATATATACAGTCTATATATAATGTAATTCAAATATTGATGTTGTTATGTGGTATTTGTACAAAGAATGATTTTATTTAGATTTTTTTCCTGTACATTTTTGGACAAAGATCATTTTGTATTCTTTTTGTTATCTGTATAAAGCATTTTGATCAACTTTGCCTGCTGATTTTCCAGGAATGTTTTTGGTATACCTATTTTTTGGTGTAAGATTTAAAGAAAACGTGTTGAATTGTTACACGTCGTCGTATCGGATTCTCCTCGGGCATCTTTGAATGGCCATGTACTCAGCATGAAATACACAACGCTGTTTGAATAACCTGTTATTCTCAACTTGTGTTTTGTTTTTTTTTCTTTAAAGTTTGCATTTCATTTGAAATGCTACATATATTTTCCTGAGTAGTCTGTCAAATAAATAGTCTGTAGCTGAGTCCAATAACTTGAGTGGGTTTCATTTTTTAAGAATGGTATTCTATTTGATTGCCATTTGTGCCATAATCTCTGAACATTATTTACAACATTATTACCTGTAATCCAGAGCCTTAGGTAAATTGTCTGGAGTGATGTCCGGGTTCACGAGAGAATCATTCTTCTGAACTAGTTCTTTTTGGTGATCTAGATGAAGCAGTTCACCAAACTGAACGGAACCGTCTGAAACGGTTTGTGGCTCGTTACTCAATCAAAAGTAACTTTCAGACATTTTTCAGTCACTCAGACTCTAAATGTGCCAAAATACAGCATATATGATCCTACGGTACTGGTTTTTGCCAACTCATTCATTGCTCCAGTTCTTCCAACAGTCTGAACAACTGAACTGAGGAAACTGTTCCTCAGTTGTTTCTCATTGTTTATATAAAATGTTCAGCTGATGAAGACTAGTTTAGGATAGCCCCTTGAGATGTGACAGCTCATTTTAAAGGGGGTCCAAAAGACACAAAAACAAAATATTACAACATAAACAAAACAACCATACAAAAAAATGTATGCACACACATATATAAACCAGAAGACATGCTCAACCAGTCCCCCACACCCACAGCAGGATTACAAAACAATCAATGTCATATATAAACAGAATCAACAAGAAAACTTAAAAGCATACACAAGTTAATTTAAGATAGGAAAATGATAAGAGATGACCTAAAGCAATAAAGGGAAGTAACAGATCTCAAAGATTGGGGAAGATTATTCCAATCAGAAGGAGCTTTATATTGAAAAGACCTACGCCCAGCTTCACTAAAAATTCTGTGAACAAAAAAGAAAGGAAATTGCAGATGTCTAAGTGAATAAGATCTATATGGAATCAAGTACTTCTTCAGATACCAAGAACAATCACAATAAACACATTTAAAAAACAAACAAACAATTAAATTGTCGTCTTGATTTAGGATGTAACCATTTAAGCATTTTGTACATATGACAATGATGAGTGTGATATGGACACCTTAACACAAATCTACACAAAAAGTTGTAAACCACATTAAGAGGCTTCAGATAACTATCAGAGGTATTTTGATATACTATATGTCAGTATAATCAATAAGAGGTAATATAACCTGAGAAATAATTATTTTCCTAACTTGAAATTTAAAACAATTAATTGAACAATAAAGTAAACACGAACAACCATGTGTTCTGTTAACAATATGACCAATATGAGGCTTGAAAGTTCAAATAAGGTCAATCCAGAGACCAAGATATTTAAATGAATCAACGGCCTCAAGAGGTAAACCATCATCAAAAGTAATATTCAAATCAAAAGGAATGGCACAGTCATGTGCCAAACAACATACAACAAGACTTCTTGTTCAGTATAAGCATATTGTTGTGAAACCATTTTTGAACCAAATTAAAATCAGATTGTAAAGAATTCTGGATTTGCAACAGATCGGAATTAGTGGTGTAGTTAACAGTGTCATCAGCATAAAGATGTACAGAGCAGTTTAAACATATTTGAGATAAATCATTAATAAAAATAGAAAAAAGTAGTGGACCCAGAGTAGAACCTTGAGGAACACCTTTTTCAACAATCGAATAATCAGACTGAAAACCTTGGAATACAACATACTGATGCCCGTTGTATACGTTCCCCCTTTAGATATGTAAAACATCCAAGTTTCACATTATTATTGGGTGCTTTAATAATATAATTGTGTACATGTTACATCATTGTGATTAAATAAACTAGTGAATTGAACCAGTTCATTGAAATGAACTCCGAAAGAATCAGTTTGTGGAAAAGAATCAGATTTCCCCATTTGCCTGAGGCTTTGAATTACAGGTAATAACGTTGTAAATAATGTTCAGTTTCTTGCACAGACTGATTGTTTTGCTTCATAAGACCTCAATATATCAGGAGCCACTGGTATTAATTTTGTGTTTCTTGATATGTTATTTTTACTCAAAGACAGGTAGCTGCTCACTTGCATTTTATGAATCACCAAGGACCACCATTTCAGCTAAAATTCTTTACTGTTCTACTCAAGAAAAAAGTCAACTACATCTTGGATGGCCTAAGGGTGAGAAAAATAGCATATTTAAATTTTTTGGTGAACTGTTCCTCAAATGTCCTTCCTCTCATCAGTTGGCTCAAAAGCACACTTTATATCATCTGGGCAAAGCACGAACAGCTCAACAAAAATAAGAGAAACACACTGCTCAAGACAGGAAATTGCAGGCTGATCTGGATTGGAAACTTGTTTTTCCACATGAAATTGTTTCCACTAAGCTCAGACCAGATTTGATACTGCAGTCCAACTCGCACATATATCGTAGAGCTAACAGTGCCTTGGAAAGATGCAGTTGAGGAAGAATACGAATGCAAGAATTTTAAGTACACAGATATTGCAGAGGAGGCAAGGCAAAAAGGATGGGAAACAATTCCCAGTCAAAATAGTTTACAGTGGGTTTGTAACTGATCCTTAAAGAAATGGTGTCCCAAGGAGTAATCCACGCCATGCTATCAGATGCCTGTCTGAAACTGCAGAGAGAAGTTGCAACTGGCTATGGTTGAAAAGAATGGACTATACTTAAGACTCAAATGAGAAAAAAAAAATGTAAACAGAAAAATGGTTACAAACAGAGGGGGGTGTCCTGCAAGGTTCGCTGTTGAGCCCTCTGGAGATGTTGTAGGCCTATCAACAAGACATCAAGGAAAACGGGTGCCCGCCTGATGACCTCAGTAATATTGGTAGCCTCTAATATCCTCTCTTCTCTTTATTCCCCCTCCCCCCAGCCGACTTCTCATCAAAGCTGATTAATTAGGGATTGTAAAAGATTGTACCTAGTCCTATTTGCTTAAATGGGATGATACTCTTACACTGTTTGGATTGAAATATCAATTTCATACTTTACTGCACCATATCAATAAAATAGTATGTGAAACCGTACACTGAAAAAAAAAATATCAGTGTAGGATTTACTTGGAAACACTCAATAATTATTAGTAAATTTCACAGATAATTACAAAGAAATGACAAGTAACACATTTAATTAAACATGAGATGTTGAAGTAGAAGACCAAAATAGTATTTTCTTGCATAAAACATAGTCCAATAATTATGTTTACAACCTTGAAAAATTATTTTTTATAGTGTATCCATTGTCAGTCAGATTTGAGAAAGCAGGCATGATCAGTCCATTACCAATGGGATCACTCACAGATTAACTCAAAATATTAATGATAAAAAAATCTATTATTCTTCTTCAGTTTCACAAAATAAACAAATAAAGATGATTCACTTAAAATTAAAATAATTACTTATTCAGAAACCATTTCAATCATAAAACACAAAGAAAAGTTTGCTATATAACTTTTATTGCAATCAGTTTATCTGTTCAATACTTTAAGAAGCTTCATAGCACCTCAATAAAAATTGGTTTTGTATTGTGTGGTTCTCTGGGCAAGACCCTTGTGCTTAAAATAAATGAGTGAGCTGGTAAAATCCATTCAATACTATACTCCTGAAAAATTCACTGTCGTGAGACACAAAGTTTTCAAAAATGTTTCTTAGAAAACTATGGAACCTAGTAACTCTAGAATCTGCATACCTGCTACCATGTTATCTAAAAGAAATTAGTGCTACTTGGCCAAAAAAAAAAAAAAAAAAAAAATATATATATATATATATATATATATATATGTGTGTGTGTGTGTGTGTGTGTGTAGCTATTAACGAGGGAACAGAAGTATTAAAATGAATGAACTGATTTAGACATGGCACTTTCAGCACTTCAGTCTTATTTCTAGCAACTACTCATTCCATGTCTAACACCACTCTGTCATTTTCCTTCAAGCAATAATAGGATTATTATACAAATGTTCCAGCATTATAGATGGTATTAAGCTTTTGCTTAAATAACTTAACTTTTAAGAGTACATTTAAAGGCGGGTTCTTTAAGTCTTACTTCAGCACATTTCTAATGACAAAAATAAACTTTTACATTGTGATGCTCCTCTTCTTTATTTTAATGCAGTAAATGTTATGAAATGCATAGTTTATTCCAAGAGTGCTGTCTCGTTTTACTGGGGCATGAGCGATGTCTCATTTGTAATGAATCTTCCTTTGAATTCAATTATGTAATATGTTATTTGGAAGGTATATGGACAATACACATATTTATTAATACATATTATCAAACATATTAGGTAAAATAAGTTCACTCAATTCATGCCTAAATTTCAAAACAACTGATGTGTTGTGCAGACAGTAAGTTTTTGAGTTTAATTCTCTAATTATATGGGCAAATAAAATCCTTCACAGCAAGCGTTGAATGTACATGGAGTAAATCATTGCCCGTCAGCACCAAATCCTCATGCCAGCTGTGCAGTGAGTTTGAGAGCGACAGTGTTGTGTTGTTTGCTGCTTCAAGATTTGAATAACTTGCAGTCAGTGAACTTATTACCTTACAGTCTTACAGGGTATACTTAAGTATGTATATTACGTGAAAGAAAGAAAGAAAGAGAAAGAAAGAAAGAAAGAAAGAAAGAAAGAAAGAGAAAGAAAGAAAGAAAGAAAAAAAGAAAAGAAAAAAAAAGTTAGGGAAAGCCTGTATTACATGTAAATAAGGGGGAGAAAAAAAAAACGTTAATGTGATTTTGAAAAAATATTTTGAAAGACAGAAGCCTTCTGAAGACAAAGTGATGCATGGTTAAATAGGCTAACCCTCTTAAATGAAATTCAAATAAAAATAAATGTGTTCATCAGTATTTGATGCAAATTTTGAGAAAAAAAAAACTTCTTAAAATCACATTTTTGTAAACCTAGTGGTCAAATGTTACATGGCCTCAATTTTCTGTGTAATTAATCCACCTGACTCTTTGTGTGAATGTCCACAAAACTGGAAGGCTTTCTGAGTGTGTATAAGTGGTAGGCTATTTTAAAAAGGAAAATTTAAAAGATGAAAACAAGAATTATAGAGAATCAGTACATTTATTGCTAATGCAATGTAATTGAATTAAAGGTAGTTAATTTTTGGAATCTGATTACGTAATCCAGATTACATGTAATCAGTCACTACACAGCACTGCATTTTTGTCTCTATCACAGTGCTTGCCATCAAAACACATGACTGTAAAGGAGGGCAAGGATACAGTGCAATGAAGTTAGCCAATCACAACAGTGGGTGTTTACTTCTGTTTCTGCAAGAGGTAATGTAACACCCCTTTTACTTTTTCACATATATATATATATATATTTTTTTTTACAAATACTGTACCTTTTTTGGTAAAAAAAAAAAACTGCAAACTTTATGAACTAAACCTGAGAAACAATATAAAAATCTGAAATTGCATTTCATGACTCCTTTAAAATTGAGATATTCAACACAGATTTGTTGTTTGTTTATAACTATTATTATTAAAAAACAAACAAAAAAAACAAGGAACTGTAAATGTTATTAGAATTGTAAACCAGAGCCATTTGTTTCATCATCATCTCAACAGATCTCATCTTTTAGTCAAAACTCTTACAGTTCATTAAACTGCAAATGGACACTTGAAACTAATTTAAGAAGATTTGAAAGAACTTAATCTCACAGAAATATATCTCAAAGCCATTTTAATTCATAGAAACATAATTCAAGGTTAACAGCATGTGTTCAAGGTTAACACTTTCTCGTTACATCTCCAGAGACGACGGCACGGCTTCTTAAAAAATGTTCTCAGCTCTGTGTATCAATATGCAGGAGATGCTATCATACATCACAGTTTGACACCTTAAAAAAATGTCATTTTGACACATAAATGTCTTCCCTTTAGGCAGTTACGCACTCTTTTTCCGCGTCGCCGCATGAAAACAAGGTACAGTATCCTCAGAATTTAACTTCTGGGAATAGAGAAATACACACTGCTTACATCCAATTTTTATATCCGACTTCATTTCCACTCTTCTGTCCTTTTTTTTCAAGATTGGTTCAATGAGGAATCAAACTAAAAAAAAATCTAAATAAAAAAGTACTTCAGAGAATGTGCAGAGAAAGTCTTGCTTCCCTTAGGAGCCGCAATTGAAACAATCAACCGGTACGTAGGTCCAAGCCTTTGAACAATGTAACCCATGAAACTCCAGCCAAATCTCCCACGAGTCTAGGACTCGGTTGAAATCTTTGTCTTCTGATACTGTTCCAGCTCTTTTTTCTTCTTCATGGCAAGCTGTAGTTGCTTTTTGATAAGCTGGATTTGTGTTTCCAGGTCTGTCAATTCCTGTACTACGGGGTTCTGGGAAAGGCCCAGCAAGTCGGTTCTTCCGTTCGATGTGGCCTGTAACGGAAGCTGTCTCTTGTCCCGTGGGGACAGGAGCTCTTTACAGTGTGAACATTCCAGGTCATTTTGTTGTCCCTCTTGATTGGACAGTTTTCGCCTGTTGCAGTTGGAGGTTCCCAAAGAGTTCCACGGCATTTGCTGGTTGTTTCCAACATTGCAGCTTAATCGGGACAAGAATGATATCACAATATCAGAATATAAATAGAATTTTAGGAAGTATACCATGTAAAGTTATAGTTGTTCCAGTAATGAAAATCATCGTTTTTGTCATTCCATATGAATTTCTACTGTACAATACAAAAAGAGAAATTTTGACTGGTCTTTTCCATGCAAAACTGATCTGTTTTTATTTGTGTGTTTTATACCAAATGTTCTGAAGCCATATATAATAGTTTTAGGTGAGTAACAGATCACTGAAAATTTTCGCATCTTCACTAATCTAGCTTTCCTTGTCAAGTTCATGAGTGATCATGTCAAATCTTAAATGAACTGCCCGATCTGTTTCACAAAACTGGTCTGAGAAAGATCAACAAATAATGACTTGAAAAAACTTCCATATTTTTGGTGCTTTATGTCATTTTTGAACCTTGAAAGTTCCAGTTCATTGTAGTTGCATGAAAAAAGCAACCTGATCTCATGACAAAAACGTACCTACGGGAATTTTTTCACAAGCCGCAAAATACATACCACCATGCACGTTTTGTGGCATATTCGATGTGAAATGTCCACTGGGTGGTGTTTTTTTCCCCCCAGAACAGATGAACGTACATATGGTACATTTATGTGACTTTGGTTTTGTACCTGTCACCACAGTTCTAGTCTCGCGTAGCCAGACCTTCTGACTGACGGCTGAAGGTCTGGAATAGATGTCCGCTTTCATTGGCCAAGGCCCGCCCATGAGGCCGTTTGACCGACATGTCAAACAACCAATCATAGTTCGTTTTGTTTAGCTTCACGTTTCAGGGCGTGGAAATGTCACTACAATAACAAACCGGTGAGTGAAACTCTCGGATGTAAAGATTCTATGCCGCGAACTTTAAATATTTCACATACTTTTGAAAATCCAGCGTTTAGTTGACCCTGATAAGCGTTCATCGTCACATTTGTAAACACGACGGCTTTCTTCTTTCGTGAGGGGGTTTGGCGCCACGGCATCTTTGTTTCCCGGTGGACCGAAAATAAACGCGACACTCGTGTCTCCTGGAAATCCGGTTTAATTAAACCAGTCAGATGACATTCCTGAAGTGTTTCCAGAAAAATTTGCCATATGCATCAGACGTTTAGCCAACGTTTCGTGTAACGTCTGAGGCTGAGGCTACTGCAGTTCTGACTTGAAATGTCCGTTGAGTGGCGCTATAAGTCTAATGCTCCATGACGTTTTAAAATAACTACCATCTGCCCTACACCTAAACCTACCCGACAGTATGAACAAAAGTGAATGTGCCGTAAAAACGCAATCATGCCGTTCTAGCTTGTTTTTCAATCTCTCATCCTTCAGCATGAGTCATGTTTTTTTGATGGGATTCATACCCAAGGATTCCACGTCCTAAGTCCAATTCTGTGCTGGCTGAGCAACCAAGCAAGCTAATTTTATTTATTTTAGAAATCTTGTCCAAGTTCACAAATTATTAAAACTAAATCTGAAATAAAAATACAGCTAAATAGAAATAAAAATGAAAACTAAATAAAAAAATTAAAATAAAAATGATAAAAGCACATAACTTATAGCAAGAATTACTAAAGTTAAAATTAAATTGAAAACTGAAAACATGAAAATAAAAAGCTAATTGAAAATATTAATAAATTCTGTAGTAGTATATTAGGATCTGTCATTCAGAAGCATGGCCTTTCCTATCACTGCTATGCTGATGACACTAAACTCTACCTCTCATTCCATCCAGATGATCCGACGGTAGCTGCTCGCATTGCAGCCTGCCTGAGAGACATTTCTAGCTGGATGAAGGACCATCACCTTCAGCTCAACCTTGCTAACACAGAACTGCTCGTGGTCTCGGCCAACCCATCACTTCATCACAACTTCTCTATACAACTGGGTTCATCAACCATGATTCCTTCCAGGACAGCCAGTAATCTTGGAGTTGTGATCGATGATCAGTTAAGCTTCACAGACCATATTGCTACAATGGCCTGGTCCTGCAGATTTGCCTTATACAACATTAGGAAGATTAGACCCTTCCTGTCAGAGCAAGCCACACAACTCCTTGTCCAAGCTCTTGTTCTCTCCAGACTGGACTATTGTAATGCTCTCTTGGCGGGCCTCCCCGCATGTACTATCAAGCAACTGATTCAGAATGCAGCAGCGAGAGTGGTCTTTAATGAGCCAAAAAAAAGCTCACATTACCCCTCTCTTCATCAGGTTACACTGGCTACCAATAGCCGCTCGCATCAAATTCAAGGTACTGATGTTTGCCTACAAGACAACAACTGGCGCTGCACCAGTATACCTAAACTCGCTAGTTCAAACTTATGCGCCCTCCAGAAGTTTGCATTCTGCAAGAGAACAACGCCTTGTGGTGCCATCCCAAAGAGGTACCAAATCCCTCTCACGGACCTTCTCCTGGACTGTGTCCAGCTGGTGGAATGACCAGCTCAATTCGAACAGCTGAGTCTTTAGCCATTTTCAAAAAACATCTAAAGACACATCTTTTTCACCAGCACCTGACCAACTAATACTAGCACTTACCTATTCTATTCTATTTAAAAAAAAAACAAAAAAAAAACCTAGCTACGTGTACTGTGCTTGACTAACTGAGATTTGTCGTGGCACTTGCTTACTGTTGCTCTCTCGTTGATCTGATTGCTTCTATTGCTCTCCTCATTTTTAAGTCGCTTTGGATAAAAGCGTCTGCTAAATGATTAAATTAAATGTAAATAAATAATACAGAAATAACACTGATTGTTTAAAGTGGCACGAGGGTAAGTACAGTAAATGATGACAAAATCTTATTTTTAAAGTCAAATATTGCTTTCAAGATGTCTTTAATTACTAATAATCTATCAGAAGTGTTCAGTATTTTAAAGAAAATACAGTCATAAGTAAAGTGTATTAAAGAACTCAAAGATATCAGTGTAAGTGTAAACATAATGAAATACTGGCAAAGCTTGTAAGAGAAACTTTATTCAGTTTGATTAATATGATGTCAGAAAGATCAATCCATTTAGATTTATTTTTTTCATAACGCTTTGAAACAGCAAAGTTACTTTAGCAGTTCAGTTCAATGTTGCTTGAATGCTAGGCATTATTTAAAAGTTCCTTCGTTATGAAAGCAGTTTACCTTTTCTCCGGTTTTGCAACCGTCTGTAATTTGTCTTCTTTGAAAGTAGGGTTAAGTGCTCGATGTAATCTCTGGAAAAACAATTAAATTAAGCGTTATTAAAGAAAAGTAGCGTTGAGAATTACAAAGTGACTTGCGAGCAAAGCACTCCTTTAATGCTACAACCAAGATGACATGTAATTATGTGTAATAAAACCAGCGTGGAATTGTGCAAATCAACTTACTTGACTGGTGTGGAGCCAGTACTTATGCTGTGACGACTCCTGCATTCTGGGTATCAGCCAGCGATGGACGATGTGTTCACCCAGAGTGGTGAGCAGAGACAGGGCCACTCCAATGCATAGCATGACAAATAACCCTGAGAAGTGCTTTATCCCCATCTGTAATGTCTGAGGATGACAACAGAAAGTCAAGGTTAGAAAAGAGGAATAGTTCAGCCATGAATGAAATTTTGTCAGTACTTAGACCCATAAAACCCCATATTGTTCTGTTTATTCTGTAAGACACAAAATGTGATGTCTATATAAGTAGAGATTTTTAATGGCAAAGAAAGGTTAACACCATTAAACCATCACAGAAGTAGTCTGAATGACTTGTGCACTCTACTCCAAGTCTTCTGTGAGGAAGCAAATCATAGTTAATATCCTCTGAAAATGTTCCTCTTCACCAGAGCTCTCAAATCCCTAACTCAATTGAACAAGCAAACAATACATTTGTGAATGAAGAAAGGAAATGATACATGATTAGAATGACATGAGGGCTAGTAAATGATGATGAAAGTGAGATCTGAAAAAGGAAGCAAACTAATGGAGTAACTTTTCATTAGGTATAATGAACTTGGTATAACAAGTTTGAGAACCACTGGTTTAATTTATTGTGTCTGTTTGGATCACAACCATAAGCTTCATAACATATAATCATCCCATGTAATTATTAACAACTATTAACCCAAATAGTGTGAAATAACAGACTCAAAATTTATCAAAGTAGAATTGTGCATCTTATTTCACTTACTTCGTATTGTAATAATAATCAATATTATTCTATTAATGATCAGGCAAGTTTAATATATGATGGTGGTGCGATATCTGGAAATCTGATCTTTCTCGGCTTTTGCTTACAGTTTGGTCCCCCCCTTAACACGTAATTTAATTTTAAAATGTTGTAGTTTCTGTTACGGGGCTGATAAGACGTGAGACGTGCGGATCCATATGCAGAGCTTTATTATAAAACATGATCAATACACAGGCAGGGTCGGTACACAGCAAACAGGTATGGCAAGGGCAAGACACAGTGCAATCCGTGGAGCAAGCGTGGGTCGACGATCGGCGAACAGTATCCAAAGGGGCAAGGCAGAGAGATAATCCAGAGTCGAGAGCAATAATCCAAACGAGGTGCGAACACAGTCCAAAGGGCTAGGCGAAGGGTAAATCCAGGAAACACGGGCAGGGTCAGACAAGGCAAGATAACAAGGCAAGGCAAGACTATGACTAAGACTATGACAAGGGCTCCGTAATGTTGCTATCGCTAGGGGAGTGATATTCGCATACAATACTCGGCAAACTAACTGAGAATGTCCATGGTTTAAGTAGTGTGTGTGATTGGGTGATCAGTGGAATCAGGTGCGTGTCGTCAGTGCAATGGATTATGGGAAATGCAGTCCAGTGTGCAATGTGGTGTAAGAGTCCGTGTGGTGAGTTGGTGACATCTGGTGGCGAATAAACGGAAGAGCATGGACCCGATTCGTGACAGTTTCAGTCCTAAAAAATAGACAGGCCCTTCTATAAGTGCCAATCCTGATTCGAAATGATGTTTTATTACCAAAGTCCGGGAGGAGCACAGTCAGATAATTAACCCGGCCAATGCATCATCAACAATTACATTGTCTAGCCTATCAGCACGTGAGAGAACCTCTATAAATAGCTAAACCGCCTTACCATCATTCTCTCTACAGTCTTTCAGCATCCCTCCTCCACCCCGACTCCTCAACATCAGCCTGTTCCTACCCCAGCATGGGGAGGAGCACTCGGGGGAGCGCTCTGGGTCCGGGCTAAATAACGAGCTCGGAGCCCTCTCCCCGGATGGGGGGAGTGCTCCGGGTTCGAGAAGAATTACCGAGCTCGGAGCCCTCTCCTCGGACAGCACGCCAAATATGCATAACCTTTACTCTGTTTTTTACATGTAAGTGTGAACTCGTGAAAAGAAATGTGTCAGCAAACCACTTTCTTGAGTGAACATCATCAAAATGATTGCATCTCTGATTTTTGAGTTTGTATCAGACTCACCTCTGTGACTGCAAAGCTTCTTTTACCGCAGGGCACCACCTTATACCACTTATCATGTAACATGTCCATAAATCCATCAGATTTGTACTGACTGACCAGCTCAGAGATATTTGAGGTCAGAGGAGAATTCTGTTTGAGCCCAATGCCATAGCCTGTGGACGAATGGGAAATGTATTTTTTATCAACATGTGCACAGTAGTTCATTCACTCCATAACTTAGAAACAATGAACAGTGAGAAGCATTCATTTACTGGCCTTCAATTGCAAAAGGCTTTCCCACTGTCAGCATCTTGCAGTCTGCATCAATAGACACTTCATAGTCTAAAAGAGCTTTGTCCATTATAAAAGCATCCAGCTTTTGGGGATCATCCCTGAAATTACATCAAACAGTTTGCTATTATACATTGACACATATATGTGACCCTGGACCACAAAACCAGTCTTAAGTGTCAATTTTTCAAAATTGAGATTTATACATCATCTGAAAGCTGAATAAATAAGCTTTCCATTGATGTATGGTTTGTTAGGATCGGACAATATTTGGCTGAGATACAACTATTCGAAAATCTGGAATCTGAGGGTGCAAAAAAATCTAAATATTGAGAAAATCATCTTTAAAGTTGTCCAAACGAAGCTCTTAGCAATGCATATTACTAATCAAAAATGAAGTTTTGATACATTTATGGTAAGAAATTTACAAAATATCTTCATGGAACATGATCCTTACTTAATATCCTAATGATTTTTGGCATAAAAATTTTTTTGATAATTTTGACCCATACAATGTATTTTTGGCTATTGCTACAAATATACCCCAGCGACTTAAGACTGGTTTTGTGGTCCAGGGTCACATATTTGCTGCATTCAGACATTTTGTCTGTGGAGATACAATGTAGTCACAATATGAACTTTTAAAATTGGTTTTGATGTTTTGATACCTACACACTTGCAGAAGGGAACACAGGGAAGTCCAGTTTACTAATAGCAGTTACATCCTTGTTTATGCTATGCGATGCAAAAAGTATGTTATCTTGAAAAAACACGTGCTGGATTGATTTAAAAGGAGAGACCAGGCTAACCTTCTTAGGAAAATATTGCAAATTTCATCTACTTCTCCTGAAATCTATTCACTCTACCCTGCTTGAAGGAATTATACACTGTGGCAATATTTTGGAGTATGCGGTCTGATTTGAGGACTGCATCAAATCATGTCCTGAAGATTGTGGAAACTCAAAAGAGGAGTTTCAGACTTGCAACAGAGGATATGAAAGGAGGAAAACCTCTTCTAAATTCATTTAAGTGTGGCCTGTCGAACACTCAAGTGACATCTGGAGACGCTGGGCACTAGCTTTTTTGCTTGGGTCATTCCTACAATGAAGTAAGCATTAGAAATTCCAATTTTAATTTTTATTTTTTGGTTCCTAACTTTTTTGGTTCCTAACTTCCTAACTTTGGTTCATAATCTATGTATCTATCTATCTATCTATCTATCTATCTATCTATCTATCTATCTACACACACACACACACACACACACACATATGTAAATAATGGCATTTAAAGAAATACCTTTTTCAAATACATTCTAAATATATTTCACTTCAACAATATACATATATTACATAATGGACAATAAAATACAATGAGAAAATGCAAAATGTATTTTTAAATATATTTTGGACAACAAATATATTTTGATTAAAAATAAATGAGCAAATTTAAATTAAATTTATCAAAAATATATTTATAGAAATATATTTAAATATCCAACATTTTTTTCTTTTTTTGCCATATTGCATGATCTGACTCAATACGAAGTATACTTTTTAAATATCAAGCAATCCATAAGTAGGAATATATGTTTTGCCTGTTTTGTTCAGACCATTCCAGCAATGCATGTGAGTCAGATTATGCAGTGAGAAGGAATAAGTGTTTTGCATGTAAAATGTATCCTTTGCAATCCCCCAGATCATGCAATCAATAGGAATGTTTGCTTTCAACACAGTCCAAACATTAGTCATACAAGTCTATTCATTCCTAGCCTTGTTCAGTGAAAGCACACAGATTTGTATGACACTGCAAGAAGGCCAAAGCCATTTAAGAAGGACATGGTAGAGGGCATCCAGTAAATTAGCGCAGCTTCAATGATCGATGCCACTTTGCAATAACGATTACAACTTACTTAAGATGATCTATCCCATCAGGGGTTGTAGGGACATTATATCGTCTCATGTATTCATGCATCTCTGGGAAGCTTTTTTTCACATAGTCCTCAGCGCTGCTCTCCCGAACGGTTCCGAAGCGGAAACCTTGTGATGGATGGTGGAGCTTGAAAAGCGAGAGGACCGTTTTCATCAACCAGGAAGTATATTTGTAACCTTTAAGCCTGCCAGTCATTGACATAATTTGAAAATGATAAACACAAGTTACTCTTACCTTGGGATCATGCACACCTGAGAGTTGCTCGTAGGTTTTCTCACCAACCATTACTGCTGCGAGATTAGCCGTGTACGTTGAAAGGCAGAACAAACAGAATATGGCCCAAAGGTTCATGAGGAATCTGCCGGTCCAACACTTTGGCGGCTTAATGGCGGCAGTCCTGCCAAACAGGATTGCGTAGCAAACGTTTAGTGCAGAGGAGAAAGAAAAGACACGGTCCCTGTTCCTTCCCCTCGGAGTCATGCCGAATGGGCTTTTCCATTCGTACAAGGTCAGGAACACGGCCGTCACGTGTAAAGACACAAATATTCCCAGCCACATACTCCAGTGCAGCGGCCACATGAAGGCGCCAATAGGTGCGGCGGTATCCCTAGTCCTGACAAGGATTCCCAGACTGGTGGAGAAGAACGGGCTGGTGAAGTCAATGACCTGACTGCGTGCTGAGTTGATGCTAAAAGAAGTGACGGCCAGATGTGCCGCCCCGCTCATGAGGTCCCCAACCAGCCCTGTCCAGCGACCATTCTTGTAAGCTCCATATTTCCCATCTCCCACAATATAGAGGTCAAAATTAAACCCCATGTCTTCCGCCAGCTTCTCTAAAAGATCAATGCAATATCCATAACAACATTTTTTAAACTCCATTGGGACGCTGTCGTTGGCACCTTGCAAAGACTGAAAAAGACTTTCCAATAAGGCTGTGTCGTTTGTTAGGGGGTCAAGGCACAGCTGGCCAGCCGGGCACAGGCCTTCTTCATCAACATCTCGGGTGAAGACAAACGGATGCTCTACCAGAGTGACGACGCGCAAGTGTAGACGCGAGGAATGCCGCCAGTCCAGTCCTGGCTGAAACTGTCTCTTATTGGGCCAAACTCCATAATCCATAACCACTTTGCCTTGCTTCCAGCTGCCGAGGCGTGTCCACATGGGCTTGCCTATTGGGTCATGCTGGAGATTCCAGATGAAGTGATGGCTTTCAGAGATGATGGTCGATTCCTCTCGAACACTGACATAGCCGCTCAGGCCGTCAAAAGACATGCTGGCCATGTATCTAAGAATTAAGAGAAAATCATATGTCAGTGCAATCCATGGTAATTCATCCAATCTAATTCTGACAAATGCAACTTCAAAGCAAAATGAATCTGATTTACTTTTACAACAAAATTTTTCTGATCTAAACTTTAACCATAAAGTTGAAATAACTTCAAATTCTTTGAGAATAGGGAATTCCTTACCACAGCTATAGTGATAACGACACAGAGATATATTGTTCACTTTAAGAATTGTTTTTTTCCAGCTGATGAATAACCAATCTCAACCATTTAAAGAGGTAGATGACAAAACTGCAGTGCACTTATAATAAACATAATCTTATCATGCACATAGATGTGAATGCTAATATAGTTTTATCATGACAACTCACTAAAGATTTTAGCATGGTAATGGAAATGACAATGTTAATGTATTTGGTCTTGGTGGAATAGATCTGCTTCGCTGCTGCTGTTGGTTATTGCTGTTGTTGTAGATTATTGCTGCTGCAAAGCAAGTACAGGAACTTTGTACTGCCAATACATACGCCGATAAATTGTTGTGAGTATTTAAGACATACTGCTGCTGCACGAATAACAATGACCTGTAGCATATCTATACAGGTGGAGCTGGGGAGGTGGAGGATTTCAGAGGAACTCTGAAAGCTTGCTGCGAAATGTACTAGTGGATGTTAAACAGCCATTTAAATGTAATCAGCTTGGAGTTTAATGCTGTGAATATCATCAGTTTGTGTTAACAACCCATCAGCCTCTGGCATCTAGAGTTTCATGACAGAAACTTGGCATTTATCATTATAGTTCTTGTTCTTGGTGTGAACGCACCTTTACTTTGTGCTATCTATCAGTGCACATTACTCTAAAACAAGAGCCTTGGCGTATGTATATGTATTTAAACAGTATCTACCACAATTTACATTTAGTGTAAATAGCTAACTAAAAATAAAATGGTAATTTTCATGCTACATTTGCAGTAGCATGATCATAGTTCTTGGAGCTTTTCAACTGAAAGGCCACATAAATACTATTCTAATTGTAAAAGTAAACTATATTGTGTGATATATTTATAATATACTGCCCCTTAAATGGTTTATGTCACCTTTACTATTAGCATTTATCTGTAGATTAACCGCCGCAAATGATTATTAGCTTGGAAATTTAAAGCATCACATTAGCTTCCCTAACACTGCTAATTTTTTACTGGATATTCTGTTGCATCTGAAAATATGTAGCATTACAGAAGTTAAATGTGTGTGTGAATGCCTTGTCATTTTATCTTTAATGCTTCAACCTCACGGTGAACCCACTTCCTTATGGGTAAGATGTGTTATTTAGCTACTTGTCTGACCTTTCAGTTTAGGGAATATTATTACTTTCTTGTATTTTTCTTTCTTCGATTTAGTTCTTTCATTTTTTTTCTGCAGTGGTGTAGCTAATGGTAACCCTTTTTAAATCAGTAATGATAGGAGTGCTGAGCATGTGAAATTTAAGCCCTCAGGTAGTATGCTTGGAAGTTGGCGAAGTTGTTTCCTGACAGTGCAGTGCTGGAGAAAACACTATTGATATGCTGTCTCTCTGAGCGTGTTTACTACCAGGCTAATGTCGTGTCTTACTGCTTTTCATAGTACTAACCACAGCCTTTTCTTTCTCACTGCGAGAATGTTTTGAGTGCCTTTACTCAATTCTGTTGACATATTCAGAAAAAGTCCCTCTAGACTGTCATGGGTTTTTTCTGTCAAGTTTTTTTAATTTTTTATATGTGATTCATATTCAGTAATGTCTACATCATGTGAAAACTAACCTTCCTGAAAGGCTGGTGGAAACTGCGGGAGTAGCTCAGTTCCTGCCTTGTTGTCTACTGCCTTCTAAGGCAGCATTCTAAATGAAATGGAATTCAGTGACTGATTTGGAATACTTTTCCTACTCAAACACTTTACCTGTCACACAAATAGCACTCCTTAAGTGCACAGGAATCTTTAATTCCAATATGTTTAGTATCTGTTTGATATTAACATGTTGCTAAGCTGATGACAAGACACTCTAACAAGCATAAAAACATTACACACCAAAATATTGGATAAAATAGTCATTTTTTTAAATTTGACTGAGCTATTTTTATTAGTAGTTAAAGACAAAATGCATTATGAGATTGTCTTCTGTGCAAACTGTAAATGTGATGCTCCCTTAAGCCAAAAGAAGGTACATTCTTAAAAATAAAGGTTTCAAAAAGGGCATAGGTTTACAGCAATGGCATAGAAAAAAAAAAGTTTTTTTTTTTCTCTCTTAGTGTGAAGAACAACTGAATAATTAAAGAACCCTTCCACTATAAAGAACCTTTATTGCAATGGAAAAGTTGTGTGGGTGTTAAAGGTTCTTCATTGAACCGTAGATGCCAGTAAATAATTGTTCTTAACTTTTCCCCAAACACCATTGATGGAATTTTCAAGCTTTCTGTGTTTTTACTGGTATACAGTAGGAGGCACTATTACACATTTTCAGAAAGATTACTGTATTTCTAGAGCAAAATACGGTGAAGAAGAAGCAGAAACAAACAATTGCATATGTAAATTAACGTGATCATCAAGCATTAAACAGCATATAAATCAAAACTGCCTAACGTTACCGAATGAAATGTCGACCCAGGAAGTGGTTTAGGACTGTGAAGCTTTAGAGAAGTTGATGAAAGTGATCTACTCCATCTATGTTTTGATTATCATTCTGAATCCGATCCAGATGTAGTTTTTGACAAAAACATGCTTTTCTCAGTTTTTGTTCAAAATGTTGCTTTTTTATTATTTTTTTTAAACACCCACAGTCAAATGTTGATGCATGAATCTTGAATGAAACTTTTGTTTTGTTTTGTTTAAAAGCAGAGGTGCTGTTCTTTTTTGACATACTGGTCCAGATTGACTAAACAGGACAAATTAGAATTAGAGCGCAATTCCATAAAAGCATCAATGGGAGGGGAAAATTCTGCATGTGATTTACTGACAATGCGCACATTAAAGAACACAGACGCAGCCAGATCATTTCCATAATGACCAGCGCAATCTACCAAGAGCACCGAAAATTACCGCCTGCTTCAAGACATGCTTTTTTTGGGTGTTAAATAATGGCGCAAATAACAGTAATTTGACGAGCGCAAACGTTAGTAAATCGCTTTACGTGATTCACTTTAATACTCACCTCCCATAAATTTTGAGTCTGAAAGGGAAACTCCTACAAATGCATATTCAATAAGTCCTCACCTTTTCAGTGCTAATTCTTCATGGCGTGTCTTTAGTAAATCCTGAAAGTACTATTTTAACGCCAAAACTCTTTTTGCATTGCGCAAGCTGTTAGTAAATCTGGCCAATTGTATGTTCAGATATTCTGAGGGCATGAAAATTTTGTGAAAATGCTTGAAAATGCTGGCAATGGCTGGCAACTTTTAAAAAAAAAAATCACTGGCGGGGAAAAAGTTAAAGCTGTCGCACACCACACAAGAAGAGCAGTGCAGCACCCCTTGCGTCTAATTGGTGTCAAAGGTTTGAAGTTTGGTGTTTGAAAAAGGAGAGGTTCTTCATGGAACCACAGATGTTAATAAAGAACTTTTATTTTTAAGAGTGTTCAGATTTGGAGCATGTGATGCCACTTAAAAAAACTATTATGAAATCTCACATATATTACGAAATATCAAGCAGTGCGTCTAATAAAATACCTGGACAGAAAGGTTCCTGATGTGAGATTTTTAGTCTCAAGTCTTGCCAGACAGTTTGTGATGCCAGGGATCAGCGCCAGTTCTGGAGACACAGTGGCAGCCGATCCCACCGCTCGTGCCACCAGCTCCAAAGCATCCTGGACATAATGATCCAGTGAAGGCTCACCCATACCACCATGTGCAAGAAGCCCCATGGGCAGCCCCTCTGTTCGTAATTCCTCCACATTCTGAGAGTCTCCTATAATCCAGTGGTAATCGGGAAGAATCAGACCAAACTTTGCAATGGTAGTAAAGATTCTCCTTATATCCCTGATGTCACATCCAAAGGTCACTATAGTAGATGTTGACTCCTTGATGGACTCCAGTTGAACTTGCAGAGACATTTGAAAGTCACTTTTGGAGCTGCCATTGGTGGATATCTTGAGAACTGTCCCCAGATGAAATTTGGAGTTGTTATGGAGCAAGAAAACAAAGTCTGAAACATTCATCTGTTGACACATCACCAGACTGACATCATACCAGTTATTCATGGACAGCAGGGAGAATATGAGATTTGCTTGCGATGTTTGAGGGTTTTGCATGGCCATCTGGAAATGGAGAGAGTTCTGTTGGGAAGAAAAAAAATGAGGTTACTATTAGAGAGAGATGGATGTAACTAGTTGACTCGTAATTTCGTCTAGTTCATCTAGAATCAAATCATGATTCATGGCTGTATTGTAACACATAAATAGCATAACATTTTAAATAACATTATAATATAACTTTTAAAAAGTGTTTACATCCTTACAGATTTTGTAATTACAAAATGTAAACTAAATAACAACTGCCTAATGTCCTGCTAAATAAAAGTTTATTAATAAGCCATTTGCACAATGATTATTACTTGTTTTTTTGTAACTTAAATTATACAGATTCGTTTTGTCAGTAATAATGCTGAGTTCAAGGACATAGATTGCCCAGACTAAAGCTTTCAGGTTGTCATCTATAGTAATTACAGTGATTATGACATGCTGTGAATGGATATACAGTACATGCAGGTGGCCTTTTTAGGCCGTCACAGTGTATTTAGCATTTTTAAGACTGCATGTCATGTTAAAACTAGTCCAACTTTTGAAAACAAATCTCAAGAACTCTGCATTCTAGTCTAGATATTTTTGAACAAAAACACATCAGAAATACGACAGCTTGGGCTCAGATGAACCTAAAACCAGCCTAATTATACAGCGCTTCTTTAAGACAGACTGGTCGACTGCTCTTTCAGGTAATTCTCCATCTATTTGATTTTACACATCTCTTCCTGTCTGCCAAAGGGTGGGAAGGCGCGAGTTTTAAGCCCAACAGATATTTATCGTAATGCATGATTTGATGGACAGTCTCCTTCTGTTTGCAGATTGAGTTTTTGAAGCAGACTCTCCTCTGAGGAAAACAAATATTAAGATTTCCAACATAATGTCCAAGTGTGCAATTCTTTGCTTCTGAAAACAATTACTTTAAGCATTCTCTGGTTCCATTTATGATGCATGGAAATAGAAATGCTCCTATTTCAGAATTTCAAACTAGTTCAACACAGTTATAGTTGATGAATCCTCTGAAAATAGGCCAGTTTTTATCCATTTAATTAGCATCCTCAAATGCTTTGAACTAGCATTTATTAGTGCTCTCAAACGACTAATTGCGATTAATCGCACCAAAATAAAACTTTTTGTTTACATAATATGTGTAATATCTATATACATGTATATTTGTGGGTGTGTGTGTGTATATATATATATATATATATATATATATATATTGGATGTGATTAATCACAATTAATCGTTTGACAGCATTATTAATTATATTTGACTGCATCATGTTGCTCTGTCCAAAGACAAAACTCATATAATTAACCACAATGATCTGCTTATTTTTGAAATGTTAGGAAATAATGGTCAATAGGCAAAAATAATGATTAACTGTTTGATTTTCTTGTTACTTGATGATGGGCATTAGCATGACCGGGAGCAGTTTTTCTATGTCTGTGACTTTCCCGCAGAATTGGTGTACTTTTATAATGTTGCCATTGGTAGATATGTGATTTAGACCGAGGTGGAACCCCTGATAGGAGGTTCTGACACCCTGGAATGCGATTTTGATGTGATTTTGATAGACATTTTTCTCCAGAATGGGATTTTGGAGTGATTTTAATAGCCATTTCCCCCCAGAATGTGATTGGGATAGTGTTCAGTAGTTTTGAGTACCAGCTGGGCTGGTTTTGTTACACAACCCTCCTGGCAACCCTGAACAGGAGTCAAAAGTGCTGTTGACTCTATTGAGTCTCAGGTATACCCAAATACCTAAGCCAAAATGTTGACGTAGAGTATTTTAGACATGGAAAGAACATCTAAATGTTACCCACTAAGGACATCCAGAAATATTAATTACGTGAGGTCTAGGATCTCAATGTTTTAATGATATAATAGCTATTAATAACATAACATTGTCCGGCTAAGGAAATCAAGACCTTAACAGACACTGCCAGATGAAATGTTTAGCCGAGCCATTTAATTTCCCCTGGGGCTGCAATTATGCGATGGCAGAAAACAGGCTAATCAGAACTGATTAAGGAAAAGCTTTCCAGGGATTTATCTCAAGATGTCGAAACAAAGTCTGACTTGTTTCAGTAGGAGTTATCATGAAATCTAATTGGCCTAACCGGTGGGAGAGTAATAAGTACCACTAACAAGTTAAGAAGAGACACTTAAGAGGTTTTGAATGGCTACATCATCCTGAGTATGTTTTATCTTGAAAGAGCACATGCCATTAGATGATTTGCAAGCTGGGATACAGCCAGGTATTACTGCTGTGTCATAAAAAAGCACTGGAGGGTGATACAATTATGTGCGTTTCCAGCAGCTTTGAAGATGAATGGGTAAAGATGGGTGATTTGATACACCCCAGTTCTTCAGGCCTGTGGAGAGTGGCTCGATGGACTTTCGGTTTGTCTTCTCAATAACCTTGAAACCTTCGAAATATCCCAAAAGGAATTGAGAATGATAAATGATGAAACCACCGACGTTGTGAAATAATATACTTGTTGTAATGGTATTTTAAAAATGTAGACATCTAATTGTAACCTGTGTTACAGTAAAAATTATTACTGTTACCTTTTTCATAGCAGATGGGCATAAAAAAGACCAAAATGTTCATAACGCTGGAGAAAATATTTAGATTCATAAATAGAGTTTGTAATGTTCACTACATTAACAATTCATTAAAAACACAACTCCGAAATGAAAAGTTGCAAAATGCTAGAAAGAAAATGGTATCTCATAATTAGTTTCTTAAAATGGTATTGCATCCCTAATTTAAATACACATTATAATCTCAATAGCCCTTTCTGTGTTCTGTGCAAAACCTTGACAATGATTTTTCCCTTTGGGCTGTTTTGCTGCTGATGTTTTAATAAATAGGCAATTACTACTACATCATCAAACTGTAGACTTTTGTTTTCCTTCAAATTTTAAATTCTTGATTTATATTCAGTAACACATGGTAAATGTCTGCTGTTTTAGTATTCAAAACATTTATTTATTCCTTCCTTCCTTCCTTCCAGTATTTAATGATATGCAATCAAATAAATGGAACGTGTTCTATCATCTTTCACCTTACCCCCAAATCTCTGTTTATGTAATGTCTGACTTTAACTTAAGATTTAAGTATTGAGAAGAACCAAATATATAAAGATCAAGGAATTATATGATGGCAATGGTCCCAGAAACCTTTGTGTTGAAAACTATGAGTTTTGTATTTATCCACCGTCTGTGAGCACAATTCCTGTTCTGACAAAAATCAGTAAGGCTCAGTAATGAGCACATTGAGAGACTAATTGCTATTTGGACAGATAACAGACACTGATTCTGAGCTCATGGATAAATCTGATAAATCTTACATGATCCATGTAAACAAAGACCTGACCAGAAGATGGTGCTAACTTCAAAAGATCAGATATCAAACAGCTCAGACCTCAGGGTGTTCAGCAAAATGCATTTTTAACAGATACTATGTGTCAGCATCTAAATAGCTGTTTTATTTGTGGTTTAGACTGATCCATCAGGTGTCTTGACAAACTTCCAATTCCAATTCCAAAAAGCAATTTGACCCTAACTGATGTCAGACACCTTCAGTTCTAGTTAGATTTAGATATAGGCAAATATATAGTGAACATTTGATATCACCAGTCATTAAAACATCAGTTGTACTAAGTTGTAGCACTGAATGTATGATTAATGCACTAAATATGAGACATGTACTCTTAAAAAATAAAGCTTCCAAAAGGAGGTTTCTGCAGTGATGCCATTAAATATATATATATATTTTCATGGAACATGGATCAGTTCTTAAAAGCACCTAAAAAACTTCCACTATAAAGAACATTTTGTGCAATGGAAAGATTCTTCTTGGAAAAGATACCAATAAAGAACCTATATTTTTAAGAGCGTGGGATAAAACATGTTTTACAACAACAACACTGTCATTGACAAATTTAATTTAATTACCGGTTTATATAAATATACTACACTATGATTTACACCCCCTAACACCTTCAAACTGCATCTTAAAAATATAAGCTTATAATAACGTTGTAAAAACCAAGTAATAACATAACAGATTTGAAACTTAAGAAATGCATGTAATATGAAATGTATTTATGTATGTATTTGTGGAAGTTAATTGTATATGTTAATTTAAAAAAAAAAATTACAGCTGTGTTATTTAGTTATATAATGATTTTTGTTCAATTTTGTGTCTGATGGTGACAAATTTTGGGTGTTGATATGCATTTTAAAATCATTCTGTATTCTCAGCTCATTCTTGATTTAAGATATTGTCAACATTTGCATTATATATTTGATAAACTACACATTATTTTGTATCTGGCACGCTGACACATATTGAGTGATCATAAGGGAAATACACATTTATTTGAGAAGCAGGAGGTCTCACCAAAGCTTTGAATCAGTGAGTGCCATCATATATTTAGTAGTGTATTGTTTATAATCCAAAAACCTAAAATAACTACTAAAATAGTTGATCATTCATTCATGGTTCCAATCCAATTCCTCAGTTCCAAACATTTCAACGTGTCCTCTAATTGTAGGCTACTTGTGTATAATGCAGTCCCTGAACATTATTTACATTTCTAAATGAAAGAAATGGAGCTCCAGAACTATATGCAGCTGCAGACCAATGCTATATATGTAAACATTAGTATTTCTCATTAAAAAATAAACACACCTGACTCTGGCGTTTGAATTCTCCCTGGACGACGCTGATGACTGGAATCTGTAGCGTCGAGGCGATAAATTCCAACTTCACCAGTTCATCCCTGTTTTGCGGGAACGCGATGATGGCAGAAACTCCTTGCACGACGACAGTGTGGCACACACTTTGCAGGAACGTTACGGGATCGGCACATGCAGGTGTAGATGACGAAGAAAAGGAGAAAGCAGGTAATTCTCCAAGTCCTGCTTCCACGGCCATGACTATCTCAAGGGTGAGGTTGTAGGGTAAAAGCCCCGCCACTCGATTGAGGGTCTCTGTAGCGAGTATAACAGAGTCTCGAGGTAGAAACACAGCATCCGTACCCACTTGTTTGAGCGCGGTTTTACTTTTGGAGGCCTTGTGGGGGTTATTGACTGAGCTTTTAGTCCTAATACCCCTCCAGCCTTGTTCGTGCCCACTTTGGGTGATCGTGTCCCACTCTTCCCACGTTTCTCTGTCTGCATCCCAGTCCGGATCTCTCCCTCTGAGGGAATCCTGCCTGAACCCTCGAGGCTGAAGGTGCAGAGCTCCGACTCTCACCGTATGCCCGATCCTCTTCAGAATCTGACATGGCTGTGGATGCGCCAGAGATGCTGGGGGAACAAGGATCATTATCAAAGCGCTTGGCGCAAGTAAGGAAAGCCACACCGACCTGCCCAGCGCACCCCAGATCCAAGAGCCCGGCATTACTCCAAACAAGCCTCGGTTAAGCTCTGGAAACGACGGGATCCGCGTCCACCTGCGCGCCCGGTGGTTCCTGCACAGCGCTGGATAGATGATGGATCACCGGTGAATCTCTTAGACGCAGCAAAGTTGCGCTCCTCTCCAACAGGCTTCTGAGGGATCGCCAGCAGTGCACATGTCCAACGCGACTCAAAACACTCGTTGCTCATCTCAAAAGCGTTTTTGGACAAAATATTCCCGGTATGAAATAATCAAGAGGGTGTTGTTTTTACGCGCTCTCCAAACAGGTGAAAAGGCAGCTACAAAAATGCAAAGTGACTGTAAAAACCCAAAAGCGCTTATATTCTCCAGATCAACGTCCAACGATAGGAAACAAATACTTCGATTTTCCATTTGCCTTTATTTTTGCATGCAAACCTGCATTCCATCGTGAATTTGTTCATAAAAAATCGTGACGGAGCTCCATAAAATGTAGATAATTTATTCGCAAACTATGTAAAAAGAGAAACGAGAGTTTAAATGGCTTATATTACTGTTTAAACATGTTGTGCAGTGAAATTGTTCCGATAAACTCCAAGAATGGCACTGGAATAGTGCAAATTATTGCACTGGGTATGCTGTGCGTTTAACCCGTTCACTGCTGCACTCACACCTCTGCTATAAACAGACATTGATGGATTTAAATACTACGTTTTTACCAAAATATGGGTTAGCGGCATTTATTTATTTATTTATTTATTTGCGCATAATTATATAAAACATTGCATGACTGCTAACCCATTATATATAGCGTGTTTTTTTTTTCTTATCTTAAAAAAGATAAATAAAATAACTCTAGGTAACACTTTTTTATGTGTCCTTGTTACACATGTTGCATGTACTTACTATTTTAATAACAATTAATTATGCATAATTACATGCAAGTATCACTAAGCCAAACCTTAACCATATAGCAAGTACATGTAGTTAATTAATATTACTCAGTACTTAAATGTAATTACACTGTAACAAGGACACTTGTTACTCTATACTCCACTTTGTCATCATGCTGAGATCGATTTAATCCAATCTGATTTTATTTGCATAGCACTTTTCACAATACTAATCAGATTTAAGTAGAATATGGCACCAGTGAGCAAGCTAAAGACAATAATGTGGCAAGGAAAGCAGATGTTGTTTACAATCATGCTTGCAAAATATGTATCTCCAATTTTCCTTTGATAGCCTCACAACACTTTATCTGTAGAAGCAGCCAAAAGAAGTTGGCACACCAATTTTGATGAAAATAATTCTGATTGGTTTGGAAGTCTAACCTCTGCCTCTCCCTTGAATCATCAGCAGTGCTGTCGTTCTATCACTGATGCAATCCTGACTTACAGCAGGAGAGGTTGGATAAGAGGAGGGGCGTGACACCAGAACAGTGCTGTCTGTGAGTGATGAACAAGAAAAATCTGATGGCTGTTGTACCTCATCACCATTACCATAAATCTCACACATCATTCTTTTGCTGAGACTATGCTGCCAGAGCACCAGTTGAGGTCCAGGTCCAGGTGTGTCCAGGGTTAAACAGATGACCTGGGTTCTAGAACATAGTTACATAGAACATAATACATGCAATTTGACATTATTACAAAATGCAGGTGTTGTACTGACATGAACATGTCTCTCTTTATTTAATTTATATTATCTGCAAGTCCAGCTTACTAAAAAATATAATTTAAAGATTTGAGGAACACTACAAGTGCAGATTCAATACATTTAAGCACTTTTTTTTTTTTTTTCCCACAAGGGCCCACAAACCCAGAGGGAAAAAATTGCTCTGTGGTTGCTCTTCCTAAGCTCAGGAGACTTAGATCAGATTCTCTTATATCTCTCATTTTAACATCAACATCATTTCAGATGTTTCTCCTAATATTCTTTAAGAGATATATAAGTAGACACAAATGAGACTTGAGAAATATTTGAGAAAAAAGTCAAAATGGAGAATGTGGTGGAAGAAACATAGAATACATCTTTATTGTCTTGCTGCAATCTCTATCAAGACACCACTATAGTATGTTATTCCTCAGTGGTTGCTCTTTCTAAGCCCATGAGACTTCATTGAGATTCTCATTTATCTCTCATTTTAGTATCAACAGTGTCTCAGAGGTTTATCCTAAAATTCCTTAGGAGAAATACAATTAGACACAAATGAGACATGAGAAAGTTCTGAGAGAAAGGAATCCAAATTGAGAATGGACTGTGAGAAACATGGGAGTTCTCTTTTAAGACTCTTATAAAAATGCTTTACTGCTCAGAGGTTGCTCTTTAATTTTTTTTCTTGATTACATTGGGGTTTTCACCTTTAATAGTCAGGACAGTAGGAGTAGAGACGGGAGGCAATTGGACAGGTGAGAAGGGAACAGGAGCAGGAAAGTACCTTTAGCTGGGACTCAAACTCGTGCTCTCTGAGGTGCAGTTGCCTCTATGTGCTGCCCACAAGGCTATGGCTCTGACGGAGGTTACTCTAAGCTCAGGATACTAATGGGTGATTCTCTTATATGCTTCATTGAGATATCATCTTTGTCTTAAGATGTCTTCAATTTTTTAAGGAAAAACGTTAAACTTTTACCAATATTGTAAAAACTAAAAGTATTATTTAAATAGCATTATACATTTCAGAATATCAAGGGTTAGTTTAAACTTATCTTCAATGCCTAGCATTGTACAGCACATTTTCCAAGACTTATATGCAATTTGCACAAGATGTTTAGTGTAAGATCAATACTTTCTTTTTAACAAATGTAACGCTAGTGTACCTGTGTTTTTTTAGCATTAAAAAGTATGTCTTGTACAGCCCATTTTTGCATGCATGTAAATATAGGCTATAATTTCCTCTGTTAAATCATCCTGCAATAAAACACTGTCTACACAAAACAACTTCAAATATAACAATGCATGTATTGTGTTTAACTGAAATAGTGTGGATAAATGACATTGAAGTTAACCAGAGGGATGAAAAAATAAAATAAAATAAGAGATTTTAACATCAAATGGAGACTTCCCAGAGGAAAAAAAAGTGAGATCTCTTTAACATCTCAAATATTTCTCCTAAGAAATTAGGTTATTTTAAGATTGAATGGAGACTTTTGCTTGAGTCTCCTACTTCTCACACTTGTCTCCTGAGACAAAAACTTTAACACTCTCTCAATGGTCTCCTTTCAAATTTCATAAGAGACCTCATCATCATCACTGTGCTCAGATTTTTCTCCTTAGCTAGACTCTAGACTAGACTTATCTCTCACATTTGTCTCCTCCAAAGTTTCAAACAAGATCTCAACAACATATACTGTGCTCAGATTTTTCTCCTCAACTAGAGACTCTGGATCTCTCACATTTGTCTCATTTAAAAGTTTAGAAAAGATCTCAACAACATCACACAATGTGCTCAGATTTTCTCCTTAGAGACTCTAGGTGGTCTCATATTTGTCTCCTCCAATGATCTCAACGAGATCACACACTGTGCTCAGATTGTTCTCCTTAGCTAAAGATGCTGGATCTCTCACATTTGTTTCCTCAAAAGTTTAGAAGAGATCTCAATAACATCACACATTGTGCTCATTTTTTTATCTTAAGCTAGAGACTCTGGGGGCCTCATATTTGTCTCCTTTAAAACTTTATAAAATATCGCAACAACTTTACAAAGTGTACACCAAGTCAAGTACTTGAAAGGTACTAAATAAAAGGGAAAATAATAAATTCAGAGTTTAAGCCTATATTAAGAGAAAAAAATATGTAGAAATAAGGATAATGTTTCTTTTTATAGTATAATGTTTAAGTGCTTAGGCATATCATTTATTGTTGGAAATATTATTTATGCCTTTATCAAAACTGATATGCAGAAAAATTAACCCTGGAGCTTTCTTTGCTGAAAGACACATAGATGGCTTATGACTTTGTCTTGATTATTAAATTGACTAATTTGATTATTAATACTGCACATATTATATGATAGAAATGCTTTTGAATTTTAGTGGAGACAAACGTGAGAGCTCCCGAGTCTTTAGTGTAGGAGAAAAATCTGAGTGATATTGTTGAGATCTTGTTTGAAACTTTGGAGGAGACAAATGTGAGAAACAGTCTCTAGCTAAAGAGGAAAATCTAAGCATAGCGTGTGATGTTGTTGAGATCTCTTCTAAAGCTTCATAAGAGACAAATGTGAGAGATCCAGAGTCTCTTGCTAAGGAGAAAGATCTAAGCACAATGTGTGATGTTATTGAGATCTAGTTTGAAACTTTGGAGTAGAAAAATGTGAGAGATACAGAGTCTCTAACTAAAGAGAAAAATCTGAGCACAGTGTGTGATGATGTTAAGATCACTTCTAAAGCTTTAAAGGAGACAAATGTGTGAGCGTCAGAGTTTCTATCTAAGGAGAAATATCTGAGCACAGTGTGTGATGATGATGAGGAAAAAATCTCCATTCGATCTTAAAGTAACCTCATTTCTGTCTAGGAGAAATATTTGAGATGTTAAAGAGATCTCACATTTGATTTTTCTTTCCTCTGGGAAGGCTCTGGATTCAAGGTCACTGAGACATCTAAATTTGTATATAGAGTGTATTTACCTACCTGATCTCGTGACAAAAACGATGACGAAAACGTACCTCTGGGAACTTTTTCACAAGACGCGAATTACGTACCAATAAGTACATATCACGGCAGTTTCCAACAGAAAACTTGCTCCGTAGATCAGCTGGCACAGAATTGGACTTAGGATGTGGAATCCTTGGGTACGCATCCTTGTGAAAAACATGACTCACGATGAAAGAACTGAAAGATGAGAGATTGAAAAACAAGCTAAAACAGCATGTTTGCGATTGCGTTTTTACATCATATTCACTTTTGTTCATACTATCGGGTAGGTTTAGGTGTAGTGCAGATAGTACATTGTTTTAAAACATCATGGAACATTAGACTTGTACCACCACTCAATGGATATTTCAAGTCAGAACTGTGGTGACACGTACAAAACCAACATCACATAATCAATTCTGATGGACAAAATCAAGTCTTTCACGAAGCATAATTCGTCACAATAAGGAAGAATATACGGTCACAACGTCTGTTTCATGAAATAAATATATAAACAAATAAATAAATTGATTGATGACTGAAATGTAGCTTGTATGAAAACTTTTTAAGTATGTTTTATTCTCTAATATTACAATATATATATATATATATATATATATTTGTTAAGTTTATATTAAGATGATGGATTTTTTTTCCAAAGTGTTTTGTTTTAGAACAAAGAGCCACACTAAATGGCTAGATAATCTTTTACAATTATAATATTTGGAATTATACTATGTAAAATTCAATTTTTACAACAAAAACCGTAGAGTATGTGCTGAGGAACCTAGGTCTTAGTGGTCAGCTTGCACTTTAATGCACCGGTGTACAGCTTCCTCTGGCAGTTTTTAATCATGCAGACTGAGGTTTTGGAGACTCCTGGCAGTCAGAAGCCTGAGTTTCTACTCATTTGGTCTATAATCCAGCCACGATCAATAGCTTTCCTAACCTCATGGACACAGATCATCTCCTTTATTTGACATTTTTGTTAATGAAATTCCAAATTTTCAGTCTAAATCAAATGACTTGTCATTCAGATAAATGGCAATGAAATGTAACTAAAGGCAGGATGATTTCTATAAATCACTAATTATTATTGATTGAAAAACAAGTGTGGAATGAATGAACGACATCCTGGTAATTACCCCAGCATGAAATCTACCATATAGAGAGCATTAAACTCAGAGCGCAGACCTGCATCATCTGAGAGGTGGGATTTCAGCAGTGACTCTTTGAACCTTCATTGAGAAGCCTCTCTAATAAATCTCATCTTCTCATTCTCCTCCTTTCAGACTTAATTATAAGAGGGGACCCAAGCACCAGGCATGACTGGTTGCATCATCAACTTCTAATGCTGTGCTGATGCTTAATGTAGGTCATGAGAAAATACCACTGTGACCTGTTTCTACAACATAGTAGAGATTCTAAACTAGTGGATCACAGACACGGTTGAAAAAACAATGCTAAATGAAAATAAATAACATTTTTACAACCTGATTTCATGGGAAAACATAACTGTTGAACTATGACTCTGCCTACATGTTTACACTGCAGTTTACAGGTGGTGGAATTTCTGCAACGCCGATATTATATACTGTACCTTTTTGCACATTTTGTGGCAGTTTCAAAGTGAAATGTCCAGTGAGTGGCGCTAAAACACACGTTCAATATGTGACCGTGGCCATGTTTTTGTTACGTTGGTTCTGGCATGTATTGCGGCGGTTCAGAATTCAAATGTTAATAAAAGCAAAAATGATAGTTTAACTTTTTCTATGCAAGATTGAGTTGTTTTGTTGACCCTTAGATTCACGTGATTCGTACCAGAGTGCTTCACCTCACATGTGCACTGCTGTATCGCGTGAACTACCGAGCAAACCTGTATATGTAATGCCAATGTTCAAAAATATCAGTTTTCAAATCTCGCAACATTGTTTTGAAGTCATAACATAATATTGTGCATGGAATTGCATGAAAATTAGGCTTTCTTGATTGAAACTCTGGCCCTGTAAATCATAATTTGTTTGAAAAGGAATAAAATTTGTTTTGCGTTTTACTGCCTCTAGTGTTCATTTCAACTGGAAACTGCAGCCATTTGTATGTACAGGTATGTTTTTTGAGTTTTGCAAAAATATAAGTAGAAGCACGTATTTCCAATGGCTTTTGTGACATAGTAAACTTGCTCGGCAACTCACCTGGTAGAGTATTGAACTTGCAATGAAAAACACTCAGTCCTGTGAAACACAAGTCACAGCACTCCACAAAAAAGCTCAAAGCCTTGTATAAGGAAACTAAAACAGCAAGGATACTTCAGCAAATGTGTTTTTTTTTATCTCATGTTTGGGTTTATCATTTTATCTTGGTTAGATTTACTGTCGACTTCAGTGTGGGTGGTACATTAATTTCAATTGCGATAGAGCCTTAACACCACTCACCAGATATTTCATGTCTGAACTGTGGAAACATTTTATTACATTGTTTGTTGTATGTATCCTGGCAGTTCAGAAATGAAATGTGCGGTGAGTGGTGTTAAAACGTTAAGGGTCTATTGCAATTGAAATTAACGTACCACCCACACTGAACTGGACAGTAAATCTAACCAAGATAAAATGATAAACCCAAACAAGAGATAAAAAACAACAACCCAGGCTCATTGGAAATACGTGCCTCTACGTACATTTCTGCAACACCGTAATTATGTACCTTACTGCACGTTTCTCTGCAGTTTCAAAGTGAAATGTCCAGAGAGTGGCGCTAAAACACACCTTTAATACGTGACCGTGGCACGTTTTTATTACGTTGGTACAGGCACGTATTGTAGCATTTTTATTATGCTGCTTGAGGTACGTATTGCGGCTGTTCAGAATTCAAATATCCGGTGAGTGTAATGCTCTATAGTGTTAGAAATACACCACACCAAACCCCACCCTAAACCTACCCGATAGTGTTAACAAATGCAAAAGTAATATAAAAACATATTCGCTGATGCAGTCCTGCTATTTTAACTTCCTTATGCAGATCTGAGCTGTTTTGTTGAACCATAGTTTCACGGGATTCGTACCGAAGTTCTTTATCACTCATGTGCAAGGCAGTATGGTGTGAGCTACCGAGTAAAGATTAAAATTAGAATTAAAACAGCTAAATTAGAAAACTCATGCATATGAAGCTGTATATGTAACTACAACGTTCAAAAATGTCAGTTTTCAAACCTTGCAGGATGTTAAAATTGTTTTGAAGTTGTAACATTATATTCTGCAAGTGTGAAAATGAGCCTTTATTAATCAAAACTCAGTACCTGTAAAAACTTTGTGTGAAAAGGAATAAAAGTTGTCGGAGTTTTACTGCCTCTAGTGTTCATTTCAGCTGGAAACTGCAGTGAATCGTACATATAGGTACGTTTTTTCAGTTTTGCAGAAATGTATGTAGAGGCACGTATTTCCAGTGAGCATATTTGGTCATGTTAATGTAGTCAGAGTCGCGTATTTAATGATTATTAACTTGTATGGTAAACAGTTTTTGTTTTCTGTTGCTTGTGTCCTGGAACAAAACACATGAGAACATCAGTAGTATTGATTATATTGGACATTGATGCTTAGTAGCACAAAATAAAATATAGATGACCAGGATAAGGACACAAGAAAATTCCATCAGGATTGTTCATTTCATCTTCTGTCAAATTGGAAAAACCTCGTACCGCAAATCACACGTATAATGCAGTGTGCTGTTCTGGAAATCTCATCTAAGCTAGAAAACAAAGGAAAACACACACCACTACAGCTCTACTAGTAATAAAAGCCTAGCCAAGTAAATGTTCAGGTATTGATGTATCTGTCTGGGTATAAGTGTAAGATTGGCTAACAGGCCTGGCACATCTAGGTTTTAAGGACTTCTCAGATGTGCACACTAGAAATGAATTTTACTCATATATGATATCTTTTTGGCTCTCTTATATTTCCTTTGCAAAGTAATGCATTTAAAACAGTAAGGATTTATATTTACATGATTAGAGATATTAAAGCGAATAGCTTTAAGCAAACCTAGGTGTAGTTTCTTACTGAAGAGGACTTATACCATTCAAAAGTTTGGGGTCTATAAGATTTTTTTTAATGTTTCTGAAAGAATTCTCTTATGCGCATTAATGCTGCATTTTTTTCATCAAAAATGCATTAAAATATTAATATTGCCCCCCCCCCCCACACACACACAATTTAATCTGAATATATTGTAAAATGTAATTTATTCCTGTGATGTAAAGCTGAATTTTCAGCATCATTACTCCAGTCTTCAGTGTCACATGATCCTTCAGAAATCATTATAATGTACTGATTTAATGTGCAAGATTTTTTTTTTTTTTTTTTTTTTTCCCAGAGTTCCTTGATGAAAAGAAACCTCAAAAGCAATGTATGGAATTCCATTTCCACCACAGAATAAAAAAAGGTAGTTGTGACTATTTATCTCACAATTCAGACCAAATCTCACAATTTTCCTTTCAATTGCCAGTTTAAAATTCACAATTCTAAGTTTCTATATTGAAATTTAGAAAATTAAAAATCTCAGAATTGTGACATTCAAAGATGCTATTACCTTTTTTATTATTATTTTTTTTAAATCCTTTGTCAGAAACAGGTTTGCATAATAATATAATGTTATTATGATATAAAGGTTTTTACTGTCACTTTTAATTAATTTAATGTATTGTTTGCGGAAAAAAAATTCCTTAAAACAATTAATTAATTAAAATAATGACCCAAAACTTCTGAATGGTAGTGTATGTAATTTGCTATTATTTACTAATATCACCTAAATGCCTATGAATAATAATGTTTGTATAGATAGAGTGAGTAGCCTCTTTCATTTTTACATGCCATTTGGTGCCTTAGGCAAAAACAATCTGTGTTTTTAAATGTCATTTCATCAGGTTTATTACAGAAGATATGATTTGAAAGAAGTCATAATTACTTGACCTGGCACAGGTGTTACACATGCCACTGTGATATAATGATTGTGTTTTATTAGTGTATCGGAAGCCTTCTGTTTCTTCTGTTGATACTTTTTCATTCCCTGTGGCGTTAAAAAAACCTTTTCCTGCTGTGTCTTTTCACTTTCTCCAAGGTCTTTTCTATAACTATTCATCTTTCTTCCTTTCCGTGTTGTTTTTTTTAAAAAATATATATTGTACTTTTCATGAGAAAATTTACAGAATGACTTCTAACTGTTGAGATGGTACATTTTAAGGACTTTTTAGAAATGCAAACAAAATATGTTAACGTTTCTTATAATAACAGACACTGTGGATTGAACAAATCTTATTCAGAATGGCCCGGCAATGATTTGAATGAAAGCGGATTAATATACATTTAATTATTTATTAAGCCCACTTCAAGGCCAGCTGGTTTGTATGACTTTTATCCATTTTCACAGCGATCAGATTAGGTTAATTCATCTTGCGAGGCACATTCTGTTTGAAGGTATATCATTTATTTATCTTATCTTTTTCAGCGAATGACATCTGATTCTTGACATGGAAAAGGTCTGGTCGGTTCATACTTTGAACTGGAAATTGAAAGGATAATGTGAATGTGAACTCACAAAGAGTTTAAATACAGACATGAACGTCTCATTTGCAGACAGATTCTTCTCTGGAGGATGTCAGTAAACGTCAAAAGCTATGATAGAAGACATGTTTTAGGTCATTTGATCAAATGATTACATAGATAAGCCATAGTGATATAATATCTGTTGCCTTGAAATTATGCTATATTCTAAAAATAGTAAAAGCTAATTTATATGTAAGTCATTTATCCTCATTTGTAAGTCTATTAGGTTAAAAGCATCTGCTAATTTAATAAATGTAAATGTAAGTTTCATTTGGTCTACATTTACCAGCTCTGATAGCTAAATATTTTAAAAGGTATTGCCGTTTTAAAGAGATAGTACACCCAAAAATGTTTTACTAAATGTTTAGAATATGAATGTTTTTTTTTTCAGCAAAGTTAATCATTTTGATAATTTATATAATTCTGCACACAAATATGATACAGTAAGCTTTATAAGGTTAACATCTTCACATTATGAGGAGCTTATAGTGTAGCAAATTCCAGTGGCAGAGTAGCTTCCCAATCACTAATGCATTAACATGCCAAAATACTAGAGTTAGATGGTGCATTCAACCTCTTATTTTATGTGGAAATGGGTAGAATGTATTATTAAGGTATTTGCGAATAGAAAAATCTCCATCACGATCGCTGCTGTGATGATTGTAGCCTGCATCAGTGGTGAGGCCAGACATTTTAAAGTGAGTGGACCTTGGTGAAATAGGGTGGACCTCAGTGCCTGCTGTTAAAATACAGTGCATCATTTTACAATACATGAGACAAAAATAGGGATGCAAATTTCGACAACTAAACATTATTGAGTTTTGGCTGAAGGAGAAAAGGGTCAAAAATATGAACGGAAATTCTGTTAAGCATCATTCATAAAAGATAGTTTTGTGTTATATATTGTTGAAAAGGCCTCAACTAGCAGAATACAACAAGCATAAATTTTTCAGGTACCAAACAATACCAAGTACATGTAAACAGTACACACATGTGACTTTTGGCCTTGTGGTTTTGGTTTGTAGCTTCACCAAACATAGTTTAAAAACCTGTAATATTGAGTTATTAAACATTAAAAACAAATAGCAACATTCTTATCTGTGAAAGTTTATCCCATTTCTTCAGAAATTTAAATTTTGGCAGTGCAGCCAGACCAATTAAACCAGAGGCTGGACAAGATGCCGGACATATCTATTTGTCTGGAGCAGTTGAATATGGCATTTATATACCGGTATTGGTTGATAACTATGATATTTCAAAATGGAAAATACACAGCGCTAAACTCTCACATGATTCATTCATACTCAACACCAGAGAGTGCCCTCACACAGAAAGTCCACATGCAAGACTCAGGAGTAATAAAACAAAGGACTTTCCAGAAAATCCTTTAAAGGGATAGTTTACCCAAAGTTAAGTCATCATTTACTCACCCTTCTGTTGTTCTCATGTCGTATGCCCTTCTTTCTTGACCTTATTGAATATGTATTTGTTGGAGTTTCCTTTTAAGATGCAAAATTTATGGAAGGAGAGTGTTAAAATGAATCACGCAATGTGATTTACGAACTGTGCACTCGTCAAATTACTGGTATTTGAACCATTATTTTACAACCAAAAAAAGCATGTCTTAAAGCAGGCGCTAATTTGTGCTGCTCTTGTGCTGTTCATTATGGAAATGATCTGGCTGCATGTGTGAGCTTTAATGTGTGCATTGTCAGTAAATAACATGCAGAATTTTCCCCTCCCATCAGCACTTTTATGGAATTGCTCTCTAATGCTAATTTGCCCTGTTTAGTAAATGTGGCCCATAGTCTTTATCATTGTAAAGAATATTATAATATAATATAATTTTGCCTCATTCTGTGATTAAAGAAAAGCCTCATAAGTTAACAGAAAGAAGTTCAATTGATACTATAATGCACAAATCTGGAGTAAAAATATGTTGTTATTCTCATAAACCGTTGTATTTTGATGCTGTGTACTTATGTGAGAAACTGACCTTTTAGAAGCTTTAAATCAATTGAACCATTTGTTTTGCAAAATGATTCACTGTTTTGAATTGCTCGAAACTCTTCGCCTGCTGGTCAAAACTGAGTAAATGTAAAAAACATCTCAGGCCAAAACATGCATAAATACAGTTTTACAAACCCAGTGCAAGTATTTTATTGAAAGTATAATATATTTTTATTTTCCACAAAAAGCAATGCTGTGTCTCATTTGATTGGATGGACCAGCCGTCAATCTGCCACCCTGGCCCTCATGTAGCTGTAACGAATGTACACTGAAGGCGTGTTGAAGTGAGAACCCAAGGTCAGTTTATCTGCAACAAAGACAAAACCTAATCCAAAAAGACTTGACTTGAACAGACTTGACTTGGCATAAACAGAAACACAACTCACCAATAGCAGGTTATACAGTACAAAGCTAGACAAAGAACAAAGGCAACATGAGGGCTATTTATATCAAACAATGAGGGTCACATGACAAGAACCAACCAATGAGGAACATGACACATGAACCAAGGAACCAATCAGAACATAACACACAGACAAGGGAAATCACAGGACAGAACATGACTATGGCCAAGCTACAAAATAAAAGACATGAAAACAACAAACAAGAAACAAAACCCAAACCCCACGTTACAGTAGCCTCGCCACTGGCCTGCACTGTACTGTTCAAGTTGACCACTGGTTAGCATTACCACAAATCACCTCAAAATGTAACATTGCCGCTATAAAGTCACTCTTTATTGATCATGTGGTTTTGGAGACATCCCTCTTGAGTCCCTTTGTAAACATACTAGTCTTTTTAGTCTTTCCAGAGATGTTTTAATTTTAAAAGGTGGCTCTTTTTTGAGAATGAGAATGAATTTCTTTCATGTATTTGTCTACAGAGTGCTGACATGCGAGTGAAATACAATGGCAGGTCATGAGAACATTAGGATTATGAGGACAGTAATTGTCAGAGCAAATCAAATTAGCTCCGTCTATTTTCCATCGACTTGACAGAGTATTTCCCCTCTCTAAGATGTCTCCCCAAGGCAGACACGAAGGCTCTGCAGTCCTTTGACAACGTTTCTGTCATTTTAGACAGAGTAACAAGAACTGGAGGTCTTTTGGGAACAAGTGAGTTCTCTGCATAACAAAACAGCTGTGCTGGAGTCAAAGAAGCATATCCACAAAACAACACTGATGTGTCATCCACACATCATGCCAGACCCGCACAATACACTCACACGCATTTAACAACAACTCGGCTGCCTTCTCTCTGTTTGTACGTGGCAATTTATCAAAATTATGAACAGTATGCTTATTATGTATTTAGATAAAGACAGATGAAATCACAGTGACTAAACTTCAAAGTTGGAAAAAGGTGTTTAATAAAAGAATAAAAGGTCAAAGTACTGACTTTTGAATGTCTAGCAGAGACACATCATGTTCTTCTGTAATTTTCTCATGCAATAGACATGCAACTTTGGATGAAACTAGTTGAAAAAAAAACAAAAAACATTTGAAATATAGAGTTGGTAGAGCTACAATGAGAAATGATCCAGAACCATCTGAGATAGAGAAGACTGGGGCTAGTGTCACACTTCATATTTCATTGATTATTTTTTTCCAGAGTAGGGTTGTTTTTGAAAAAAAAAAAAAAAAAAAAAAAAAACCCCAAAAAAAAAAAAAAAAAAAAAAAAAACACCCCAAAATCAAAATTTGTATTTACTCACCCTCAGGCCATCCAAGATTTCTTCATGGGAACAGATTTGGATAAATTTAGTATTACATCACTTGCTCACCAATGGATCCTCTGCATTGAAAAACTCATCGACACCTTGAACGGCCTGAGGGTGAGTACATTTTTAGGCAGTTTATCATTTTTGGGTGAACTATTCCTTTAAGTATTGGCTTCAAAACAGCTATTAAATATTTTAACTTTTATTACCCAGGAACAACCAAAAGAAGCATGTTGCCACACTATATTGGTTAAAATGTTTATTTATGTATTTATTTTTATTGCCACTGATTTAAAAAGAATGCATTTTTGAATAACAACTAAAATGAAAACAGCATTTTTAGGAGACCTAACTGTAGAATAAAGCATGCAAATGTAGCAAAGCAAGTAAAAAAATACAAAATAAAAATAAAAAATAAACAAATAAATAATAATAATAATAATCATTGTTCTAATAGATTTAATTGACATCAGGCCATTGGATTATTAAAAAAATGAATAAATAAATACAACGTGATGATATACTTTAGTTGGGCCTGCTACCGATTTTGTATGAATAAATAAATCAGTCAATCCAAACTTACCCTTTAATTTCATGTATGACCTTTATTTCAATCTTTGAAATACTAGAGTATCAACATCTGCAGTTCTTAAATTCACTTTGCTTTATTTCTCTTCTCCTTGCCCTTCAGACACCAGATGTTGTTTAATTCAGACAAGTGAACAAAGCAAAGATTCTCCAAAACAGACTCCCTGAATAACAAAGGTTGTGTTTTTGATGGATGAAAGTGTCCTTTAAACTTCATTTTTATCTGTACAGTTTACAAATATCTTTTTATTTCCCACTTTATGTCTTGTAACTTACAAATGACAATCGAACAAAGACACAAAAGAAAACCCAAAGGTAACAATCATGTACAATAGGCCCTCTACACAGATCAACATGATTTAATTCCCTTTTGTGAAAAAGTAGTACACTGCATACCTATAGAAATAATACACATGAACTGAATGTAATGTTTTTAGACATTTAATTACATGTTAAATGCAATTAAACAAAAATAGGTTACACTTTATTTTAAGGTGTCCTTGTTACAGTGTAATTATGCATTTAAGTACTGATTAATATTAATTAACTACATGTATTTACTATATGGTTATGGTTAGGATTAAGGTTTGACTTGCATGTAATTATGCATGATTTATAATATAATATAATGTAATAATAATATAATGTTATTATAATAGTAAGTACATGCATCATAAAAAATGCATCCATTTAAATTCATATGAAATGCAATAGCTGAATTTTAGAGTGCTAAAAGTAAAACTTATATATACGTAAATTAGATATTTACTTCTATTGTATTTGAAATATGGTGAATATGCTGTACTGCTGAATGTACTGAAAAGCAAAGTTGTAAGACACTTTTGTAAGGGGGAAGTTGCAGTACATTTAAAATATATTAATTTTCAATGTAATACTGAACTACAGTTAAAACTGGATCTTTACATGTGTTTTAGTATGTTAGTCAACACATCAAAAGAAGTGTGCTTCTTTAAAGCTCAACAAAAGTTTATACATTAAAATAAAAGTTCCTTTCATATATTTTACAAAGTGTACTTTTTAAACAATTGACTAAATTGCCTAAATACTTAAGTTGCCTTGTATTTTCAAGTACAGTTTAATATACTTTAAGTATTTTAAGTACACTACATGTGGACATTCAATAATTAAGCACCCTTGTTTTTTTTCACAGCTTATTCTTATACATTTTTTAATAAGTTTGATTCACTATATTAAATATTTTAAAATTGTGTTATGAAAGTAACCATTTTTTTCTTTAGTATTTTCTCAACCTGATACAGGTGACCTTGAAAATAAGAGCATGGAATTGCTAATCAGCTGTGATCTTCCCTGCCGAACATCTGTCCTGAGCTCCTTGGTATTCCGGTCAAGAGCTGACGTCTGAAGACAGGCAGAGGCATGGAAGAGATTATACACAAAGTTAATAGGAAAACTAATTTGCGGTCTGCAGGTGTCACAGGCTGACACACAATAAACATCATATATATGCACACACACACATACACTGACATCAAACAAGAGTGAGATTATATTTCTGAACATCCTAGAGATTTATTTCTGCCATAAACACAGATAAGAATTAACAAGCTTCAATAAAAGATAATAAGATTTTCTCCTATCAGGCACTTTATGTTATTTACTGTAAAAAAGAATCTGGCCTATGAACCAAGGACTATATATTCTTACTTCTTCCTAATTCCTTTTTTGGAGTACATTTGTCTTAATATTGGACAATATGTTTAAATCATTTCTTGATGTAAATCAAATAAGTTTTCTATTATTGCAATGTCGCAATTAGTGCACATACAGATTTACTTTATTTTAGATTTTACACAATAGTTTGCTCTAAAATAAATAAACCACCAAAAGCTTTCTCACAAATGTGTCCTATTAATGTCACAGAAACACCAGGCTCTTCCACCAATCCGCGACCCCAATCACCGGAGTTCTGATCACATGCATAATCACCAGCACCACAGTATAAGAGCACACAGCTCACACAAACACATTGTCTGGTCTCCATTGTGGATAAGGACTCAACTCGTTTGTCAAGCTACTTACTGATTTCCTGCTCCAAGTTTCCCGATTTCCTTCGTCTGCTCCTTGTGTTCCTGTGTGCTTGCTACTATCACCTACCTGCATTTGATTCCCGATACCAGCTCCTGGAAACACACTCTATCATCCCATGACCTCTCAAGACCTGGTAACAGAATATCTCCATCAGTTTCATCTCCATTCCAGTGAGTGACTCTGTATCTATCATTACTCACCTGCTCTGCTGTTCATTTACATTACAATAAACCCGTCTGTTTGATTGTAACCTGTCTGTGTCCTGAGTCTAACCACATGTTACAATTAACCAGTATAGAAGCATTCACTCTAAAGCTGGTTCTAATATCAGACTGCTGCCATCTGTTTGTGAGCAAGTTTATTCAGGATGTGTTACACAGGTACAAGGAGTAAGGAGTAATAGTTTAATTGCCATTCTAGGCCATTCTCGTTTCTCTTGTGTTATTGCAAGATTATGGATGTGGGTTTGTGAATACAAATCTTTTACAACAGGGAAAAGATGACAAATACCCATGGTGCTGTGTCAGTTTATGATAGGTCTTGTAACGGAATGATTTAGTTATGCTTTACATGTTATTTAAGCTGCATAGCTATTAACACACTAAATCCCACTCACCTGACATCTGTGGATTTATTTTATACTCTTGTACTTTTTTTTTTTTTTTTCCTCTCCACATCTAGTTCTGGGAGATTTCATGGTACAGATAATGAAATAGAAATAAAATCAGCAAGCCATTTCTATTTCTGAGCACTCTTTAAAATATTGCCATAATTTAAATCACAATGTTTCAGAAACTAATGATTTAAATATTTCTAACATTTAAAAAGGCTAGACTACACTAACTTGAGCAGTAGCTTAAAAATAGGTTTGGTACTTATCTAATTTTATTCTTTAGAATTTGACTGAATTTTCCACAGTAATAGGAACATAGGGTTAATTTTGGTCTCATGTAACTACAGTGTTGCCATTGGTAAACAAGGCTTTCATTCAGCCTTTAAAATAACATTTTCAGAAGTGTTCTAGCAATTTTTCAGGATGAGAATGTGTACTTCTAAGTTACTGTTTTGATGCTTAATACTTTTTATATGGACAGTCAATTGCACAGTCTTCAGACGCTCATTAAATGTGCACTAGAAAGATTCATCCTTGACCAGTGCCTGTGCTTTTTCTCTCAAAGTTATGAGTGGTAAAGTTTTTGTATTAGGCTAAACTACTAGGGACAGTTTCCCAGACAGGGATTAACATTAGTTTTAGACAAAAATGGTCATTTACAGTTTTTTTTACAATCGCTATGACTTTTTTTTTTTTTTTTTTTTTTTTTAATAACAGGTGGGAGACCACTTGTCAATATATGTGATCACATGCAACAATGTGGCATTCCACCATTCCCAGTGCAGTCAGAGCATGGTTTGACACCAATTCGAGAATGATGTCCATTTCTGCCCCTCAATCCACTTTCCTCAACCTCATTGAGGAGTTTTTCTGAGCCTGGGGATGGAAGTTTTTTTTTTTTTTTTTTTTTTAATTCTTTATTTACGTATAAAAAACATTTTTGATTTATAACTTTTTACAGCAGAGCCCGAGATCTGCCCATATATAAAAACAACAACAACAACAAACAAACAAACAAAACCCCGGGGGTTACAGTACAATATTACAAAACAATATTAGCGGGATAACAAGTGCATCTCAGGATTTTGAGAGGTCTGATAAAGTGTCAATGGCATGACACCATGTATTCTGGCTGTGGTACACTCCAAACGGGCAATGTCCAGCAAGTGTGACATCCACGTCAATTTAACTGGGGTAGATGGATCCAACCACAGTTTTAAAATAACCTTTTTGGCAGCAGTAAGAGTAACAGACAGAATCCTTTTTTGATTGACAGACAACAACAGCAACAAATCATCCAGCAAAAGAGGGATGGAAGGTTTTGGACCAAATGTCCCTCCTGGAAGCAATGGATGCTGCGTGCCAAGACATCACAGCTGCATTCCAAAAGATACCTTGCCAGAGAAGAAGATATCAGGTGTGATGTGGATGAGAACATATGGCCAAATGCAGAAGACCTGGCAGATTAGAAGATGACTTTTTTATTTAGATTTTATTCTTCTGTGGATTTTTCTGTTTGTATATTTTGTACTTTCATATAATAAATGGCAACTGTATTGCATATTTTTGTTATCTTGCAGTAATTTTCTGTTGCAAATAAAGCCTTTACTTCAGTAATTCTGTCTTCTTTTTTTTTTTTCTTCACAAACCGTACATTCTATAAAGTTACTATAAAGAGATGGGTCATTTTTTGTATTGAATTTTTGCAGCAAAAGAAACAATGCATGCATTTACCAAACCCAATGAAAAAAATGTAGAGAGGCTTAAAAAAACCTGCAAAACACAATCTATGATAAATACAATATAGTATTGTATAAGGTCAGATCTGACACATAAAATAATGCAGTTTCTGTAATTCCATCTGATGTTAGTGTTTTTATGATGTTGTGCTATGATTGACTAAATGTTCTCTTCCAACAGGAACATGTGTTAGTGAAAACTGTTAGAAGTATTGAAAAAAATTGTCATAGTGATCGTAAAAAACTGTGAATTAGACTAATTGAAGAAGCATTTCTCAGACATGGTTTAAAATAGTTTCAGAATTATCCCTAATCTTGATTTCTAAAGTCTGATTTCCAGAAGGAGGATCAGAGCTAATCTAGGTCTAACTTAAACCTGGCCAGAGGCAGATTTAACTTCAGATTAACTGATGTTGGCCTCCAAATTGACCTTGCTAACACAGGGAAATTGATTACCTGGACTTTTTCAATGATGATGAAAGAGCACCACCAAGACCAAACAGAAGGGCAAATAACAGAGGAGATCAACCCACTGAATGATTTCAATTAAACAAATTTTCACAACTATTTTCGTATGTACAAAAAATTGCAGTTAACATAATTTGTTTGCTTAAACCACAGCTTTGATTTATTCATTCCTTCCTGAATGTACTGACCACCTTTAGGTATTTGGCATGTGGAATTTTTATTTTTTTTTCTTCATGAAACAGGAGATTTGTGTGGCATAAGTAACTAACTGTGCTCAAAATAGTCCAGAAAGTCTGAAATGCTACATCAAGTTCCCTGCTGCTGCCCAAGGCATCTAGAAGGTGAAGTTCTATGTAGCCTATGTTCCCATAAAGTGTCCCTCTACAACAGATGCTGAAGAGTACAGAAATCATAAAACCTGGTTGTCAATAAATGTACAAAGTGTGTGCACTCCCACGATGCACAATGCACGCTGGAAAGGTGCATCTCATGACTCAAGTATTTTCCAAAATACCTTTTTGTATGCTTAGTTGCAAGGAAACCAACATAATGGAATTGGTGACAGTGCAACAGCAGAGCTTCACAGTTTACATCAAACAGCGTGGCCAGATCCTGAAGTAGAAGATGACAACAACCCATTTACTCACCCTCAAGCCATCCTAGGTGTATATGACTTTCTTCTTTCAGACAAATACAATCTGAGTTATATTAAAAAAATCGAGTGTCTATTTACACTAAGTGCAAATAGCCTAACTCCACCCACCAATGTGTGACCCATTCAACATCAGTTCCAGTGGCTCAGATGGTAAAGCGTGTGCTTGCTGACGTGATTGACTCGAGTTCGAATCAACCTTTTGCCAAGCTTTTTTTTCTCCCTTTTCAAATCTCATCACATTGGCATTTATTTTCAATAAAAATTAAGGAAAGAATCAAAAAGTTGAAAATAAAGTTTCGGGTAGGTGTAGGGAGGGCTTTATTGTCCCAATAAGGTGGCATCCATTGAATAATTTGAATTAAAATTATAATTTATACTCAATACGTTATTATTGCATACTGTTATATAATGTACTACAATACTGAGGTGCAGATAAAAGTGAAGTGATGCGTTTGTGTAAGTCAAATATCTATATTTGGAACTTCATAAACTGTAATCTCTAGCTTCCGCTAACTGTCCTACACGCGTTCGTGAAAAAGTGGCATTCCAGCAGATGATGTTGGGTGTAGTGTAAGCTCCAGTGAGACTCCTTTTGGCTTTTTTCTTTACAAATCCCTGTTTTCTAGTTCTAATTTGTGACTGGTGTTTTGTTTTGCTCTCTTTCCTTTGCGCTTCCGCATTCTTCACTTCTCTCTGGAGAAATGATTTTTCTTATACACAAACACATCTATTCACTTTCTGGAGGACTTTATTAACCCCACGGAGCCATGTGGAGCACTTTTTATGATAGATTTATGCACTTTTTGGGCTTCTCAACCACAGTTCACTGCCATTATAAAGCTTGGAAGAACCAGGACATTTTTTAATATAACTCTGATTGCATTCGTCTGAAAGAAGAAAACCACATAGACCTAGGATAGCTTGGCGTGTAAGTAAATCATAAAGGTTTTTCAAGAGGATCTTAAAGAGATGACAATTCAAATTACGTTAGTACTTATACTGTTTGTTACATTTCTGGATCACAAATATATTTAGCTCCCGCTGTGTTGTGTTACACAAAATTTTTCAAGGTGACTGATTTGTAAAAGTGGGCCAATTTATACAGTACAGTATCCTACCTTAAATTGTTGGACTGTCCTTTCGCTAACTTTTTCATTTGAGTTGAATTCATTGCATTCTTTTATTGTTTTCAGTTGATGAGTCATGCTGTTTGTTCTCAGTAATTGGATGGTTTGACAATTTTCTTCCAGAGATTTTTTTTTTTCAAATTCACAGAAATTCTTTGAACGTTTTCTTTTACCTTTGTACATTGTTTGGTTGGATGATTTACTCAGTTCCACACAACGCTACTGTTTGGCTTATATCCCTGGTTTTTTTTATGTGTCCTAAGGTCAGCACTATGTGTGCATGATTAAACTGATCAGACTTCACAAAGAGTAGCTGATTAGTCCTTATTTACCTTAGTCTGTGACTCCCTAGTTAACTAATTCATTTCAAGTTAAGAAATGTCTCAAAAATACTTTAAATACTTTTTAATTTAAGTAGAATTAGCTTAGTTTTGACCCAACTTAATCCCTGTCTGGGATGTTTTGTAAAACTTCACAGTTATATATGATATGAGAAAAGTAAAGCTTGTAGATAGGGTATATGTGTTATTTAAGAAAAATATAATTATATTTTCAGAATGACATAATTTTTTTCTCAAACATAGTCTGTGGGGTAAAACGCCCCCAGGGGGCAATGGGCAATTACAGTAGTTGTTCTGTTCTGAACATCAAATCCTTTGTTTTTCCATAAAATGTATTCTAACTAGTTGGTTGAATAAAAATATTTGGATTTTATATTTAAAAATTACCTCAAGTTAGCATCAGGTAGCTAGTTAGCTAGCCAGTTAGCATCAGCTAATGTTTCAAATGTTTCAAATAGGCTATTATAATTTTGTAATTCAGAATTATTGATTATATTGTTTTAAAGGTTAAGCTAAAACTGCCTGTACTCTGATTTTGCTGTAAATGTTTGAAACAAATTGCTTTGTCAGACTGGGGGGCATTTTACCCCACGGTCCCCACCCATAGGGGTGTTTTGCCCCATAGGTGGGGTAAAACGCCCTCTTGGTATAAATTTAATTTTTGTTAAAAATCTAATAACATGAAAACTCTGGACATTTTTCATACTTTGTTTATAATTTATGTAATTGTCACCAAAACTATGATAACTTTTCTGAACACATTTAACTTTTGTTTCACAGATGTCCTTAAGGGAGGCGTTTTCCCCCACTCTACCCTATATTGAGTCACGTTTATCATAAAACACTGATAAAAGCATATATACCCCCCACTTTTTTAGTATTTAAATAGTATACCATTATGTTGAACTTTATTCTTGAACAGATGGTGCTGTATTAAGCAGTATATAAAAATTGTTTCTGTTGGTCATGAAAACGTTCTGAAACATCTGTGTATTTGACAAATATTACATTTATTCACTTCATCTGTGATAGAGTATGCAAACACCGCATGAGCGTCACTGACGAGAGCAGAAAGTGTCCGGTTTGACGGCTCCATTTTCAACTCTGACCCTGACTGCAAGCAGCTACTCTAGTTGACCGCTGTCTGTAGCCGTGCTTCAAGTCAAACGCACCTAATGGCTCGGGGCCAGTGTCGCCACCTTGTGGACATACTAATTGCTACAAAAATTTTCACATGCACTCCGCATCCAAAATCAAATACTTCCCTACTAGTATGCTAAAAAGAGTACTCCAAAAGTGTAGTATGTCCGAATTCATAGTATTCACAAAACAGTAGGGCAAAAGCACCCGGATGACCTAATGCCTCTGGTGAGATTCTAAAGTGCACAGTCGATGGACACTTTACTATTCCATGAGGCCACGGGAGAGGATTTCTGAATGGCAGTGAAGCAACACAACTGACACTGGTTATTGTGTGATGTAACTGGTGTAAATGGTTTACATAGAACATTTGAAATTCATTCATACTACCCATATTCATACTATATAGAATGTACATACAGTTGCGAAGTAACTTCAAATTCAAATGTAGTAACTAATCAGACAATGCGCAATTTTGGACGCACTGGCAATTAGAAAAATCAGGCTGTGCACATACTGTGCTAATGACTAAATGTTGGTTACGTGCACTGTACAAACACATCTTTTCGAACATAGCGCGCCAGTATGGAACTACTTTACATTTTGCCGAATTAGTTAATTCATATTCGTACAATCTCATTTGAATGGTTTTGTACAATCTGCTTGGTTAGGTTTAGGAATGAAACTTCATGATTATGTTTTTCTAAAAATTTCCTTGCAAATAAAATTGTACAAATCAATACAAAATCACCACCACGTTGTAAACAGTTACATCGAGCTTGCTGTTGATGACTCTGCACTCTTTACAGTAATGGCCTGTTTGCATAAAACATGTTTTTGCATTCATCTAAACTGTTTTAATTGCTTTTTTTTCTACATAAACATGTCAGTAAAAATTTGTTTTACTGAAGAATATTTTCATATAAACAATGGTAGATGATAAACAATGGTAAATAATGGCTGCTGTGGTAGGCTATAAATGGATTTTGCGGTCCAATATTTCATCATGGATTCACTCTGCCAATTTGCAACTGCCAGTTACACACACACTAGCAACACTACAGTTTCATTTTATCTGTCAGATTGAAGCTAAAACACACTGGCAACCATACACTTTTCATCTGTGAGTTGCAGGGGAAATAAAAATACTGGAGTTTTTCAGGAATAAACAAACGTTGGCTTTCCTACGTATATAACACTGAAGTATAAAGAGTTTAGCTCTTTTTCCTCACCCACCTGGAAAAGCTTTCCTAACAACACCCAGTTCATTTTTTGATAATGCAGAGATTTGAATTTAAAATCTCAAGGATGAAGTCCTTATGCACAGAGCATAAACTGCAGGAGTGTGGTTTGCATATTTTTATCTGTGCTGCTGGGAGTCTATGAAATGTTAGACGGGTTTTTGAAAGTGAACAGATGGGCTTATACCTGTGGATTAATTCGTTAATTTTGGGTTAATAGTCTGTCGGTTCCTAGTAATTATGTATTCCAAAGTCTTGTGGAGACCATTGTGAAGCTAGTCTAAAGCATTTAGCAAAATGTTCAAGTTGCTCAAACAATTAAAGTGGATGGGGACCAGGGATATCTGTTGTCACCATTCCCATTCATTGTATGGAGCTCTGCTATCATGATATGTATGCTTACAAGTTTGGAAAAATATGAGAATGGATAAATAATAACAGCATATTTATTTCAGAGTGAAGTTAAAAAAAAAAAAAAAATATATATATATATATATATATATATATATATATGCTCGACCTTTACAACTTTTCATTAAAAAAAAAAAAATCAAAAGTTGATAAGCAATGAAAGTTAATAAACAGGTTTTAGTCAAAGTCAGGTTTTTCTAATAAAGCTGTGATCAGTAGTTTGGAATGCACAATGAACGGAATTCTTATGAAATATTTAACTGAATACACTCAATTGATAAAGGAATGTTCCAGGTAAAGGAATGTTCTTGGTTTTAATACAAGTTAAGCTCTATGGACAGCTATGTCTTGTGTTTGGTTATACTTTCAGAGGTTGCATGCTTATTTAGTTTATTAAATAAGCATGCAACATACATATTACAGCTACATACAGTACACCATATATCAGAGGTTGCGTTAACCGAAAATTTTCTATCATTTACAAATTTTTTTAGCAGTGACAGAAAAATCTGAAGGCCCTCTGTCACTTTGACAGATTACACTGAGGGTCTCAAAATATCTAACCTTTCATTGGAGTAAAACAATTGACAGTGGGGAGAAAATCTCATGATGAAATAAATGTTTTTCTCCAATGCATGTTGTCCACAGTTATTGGCACCCCCAGAGTAAAATATCTCTGAAGTATGTGTAAGGAGTGAATTTATTTCCTTACAAAATTAATTATTGGGCCAAAACTCAGGAACTCTCGCAAAGACAGATGCCATGCAATAAAGCCATAAAACGAATCTGGAGAAGAGATCTCCAAAGACAACAAACAGCACCGATCTCCTTGCTCATTTACGACCCCCTTCTCCTCCCTGCCATCTCTGCCTCTGAGGTTACACTCAAATAATACATATGCCACAAGTGTTATATCTGATGAATGTTGTTTTTCCCTTTCATGTTTGGTATCATTTTAAAGGTCTCTGTGCGATTGGTAAACTGGTCTCAATTTTACAGTAGTCATTTGTATTATGAGAAAGATTGAAAACTTTTGTAGAATTGTGTTCTGCTGAGGAGGGGGTGTGTCCCCCTTTAGGGGTCTGCGGGAATGTTTATCCATCTTCATCCAGATGCGACCCTGGAGCACTAAAACCAAAAATACCAAAAGGTCTTTTATGTTTTTACAACTGATCTGAAGCTGTGTTATCTGGGTATATAAGGGAGGTGACAAAACACTACTTTGCGATTCTGTAGCCAGAATAAGCCCGTAGTGTGGTGTGTGCTCTTACACTCCGTACTATGTATTTTCTAAAGGTCAGGTATACATCTTACTCTTAGATTCATCTTTGAACAACTGATGTTATGTATTTTCTTATTTCTGAATTGGCTTCTAATTGTTTCATTATGTAATTGGCATGATACAATTTTACCTGACTAATAATAAATTGTTATATTTGATTTATTCTGATCTCTTCTGAAATCATTTTTCAAGTAGATTATTGTAGTGGTATTTCCGCAAATATGCGTTCAGGACGGATCATACCGAAGCACCGACGGATGAACCATGGGGGGCATTTTTAGGGGCTTCCGATTTCTGACTGTCACTGGCTTAACACGGTGTAGCTCTCGTGGTTATAGGAAAAAATACACTTTTTGTTATGAGTATGCAGGCGCAGCTCACTTAAAGGTATTATATCCACTCTGCACCCTCTTGAGTATGTTCGAAACTGACGAGTTTGTGTCGTGGATGCACTATCGGCCAAAGTGTTAATTCCTATGCAATACCTGGTCCCTAATGAACGAGAATTGAAAGTATGGGATTTCCGGAATAATCAAATATCTAAATTAATATACAATCGATATTTGTGATCAGTTTTTAATTAAGAATATTGCCTAAATTTAACGATCACTTGAAATTGGAGTCAGATAAAGAACGGAGTTAAACTAAATCGAAACGAAATCCAGATAAATTCAGATAGCGCAAATAAAAGACCGAGCATGCATTAAACCTTCGACCAGGCCGCTGATTCCATTGTTTGGGCCAGCGGGAGCAGTCTTACATATGTTCCCATTCATATTTACATTTTTTTTTTTTTTAGCACACCAGGGTGACTAGGAGCATGAAATTGTCCAGACATGACTTCCTGTTCCACAGGATTATAAATATGAGGAACACAAAGGGGCAAATTCCCTTAATCATCCGTCGCAAGGAATAAAACCAAAGAATATAGTTCTGATCTGCAGAACAAGATTGTTGAGCTTCACAAAATAGAAAGTGGCTGTAAGAGAAGAGCTAAAGCTCTGAAAATCCCAATTTCCACCATCAGGGCAATTAAGAGGCTCCAATCAACTGAAGATGTTACAAATCTGCCTGGAAGAGGACGTGTGTCAATATCGTCCTAATGCACAGTGAGGGGATTACAGCTGGACAATTGCAGAGATTAGTTGAGTCTTGGGGTCAGAAAACCTAATAAATAAATAAATAAATAAATATTAAACAGCCCCTACATCACCACATGTTGTTAGGGAGGGTTTCAAGAAAAGTTCCAACAGATAAAAAAAAATCTAAACCTGCTGCCTCTGTTAGAAATCTTATAATAGGCCGTGGTTGGATCATCCATCAGGATAATAAGAGAGAGAGAGAGAGAAAAAAAAAGAAATATCTTGACTTACATAAAGAGTTATTTGAAATGAGCCAACATTATGCTTCCTGGTGTTATAGTGTTCTTGTTTATTGCATCACACTATTAGAGTTAAAGGCCAAAATAACTGCAATCTGATTGTTCCATTTAAAAACCCAAGAGAGCAACTAAAACTGAATTTAGGGATTAGTGCAACACTTAAAATCTATATCGACTGCTTAAGTGAAAAAGTGTAGTATGGATTGGCTGTCCACAACCTTATGAGGTATTTAAAATTCATTGCTGTTAGTGGAGTACATTTTCCATGCGTCAACAGAACACGGGCATATCAGAGAAATAGTTTTTTCTTATAATCTCAAAACCTTTCATGAATAATTCCTTCCCTCTTACATTATCTGTAAGGATGTCTTCTAACAGTGTGAGTGTGAGAGAACAGATATAAAATGACATGGGCATTTACCACCGCACTGCACATCACTGTTGACCCCTTTTAACTTTTATCATATCACAATCCCTCCAGTAAAGCTGTCAGGTCTTCTATAGTGGATCCATATGGTCCCTGTGCTTGAGGTACATCAGAGGTATTCATTATTTTGAAAGTGAAGGCTTCACACTATCCAGATTAACTCCTATCGTTCTTCTAAAACACAATTTTATGTTAACAAAACACCCGAATGAACAAGCAGAAAGGAAAAATGCAGATATTACTGCACTATATGTAGTGTAGATTCAAACAGGAAGGTGTATTTTGATAAATCTGTATTCACATGATAAAAACAGTAGTAGCGTTGTTGCATAATTACCAGTTTAACTAAGACTGGGGCAAGTTGTCACAAATACTCAGTAACTATAAGGATTTAATTTTTAAAAAATGCCAAAACGCTTGTTTTCTTTTTCACATGCCTCTGCTACAGTGGAAATAATAAAGTGCTGCAGTGATGGCATATTTCTGTAGGCTATCCTCATATCATCCTGATTTAAAAAACAAAAACAAAAAAAAAACAACACAATAGGATTTTTTTTTTCTATTGGCTTTTTTATTACTGCACAAAATAAGCTATGTGACCAACAGAAGTTTATATTTAATCCATGTTTTGTATATCATGAAGATCTTTACAAATGGACACAACTTCAATGAATTTTGAAGCCTAAATACAATCACTAGAAGTAAAATGCTAAATGTAGACTACAAACAAACTACATCACGGTCACATGACTTCACTTCATAACCACAATTATTATTATTATTATTATTATTATTATTATTATTATTACAAAGCTACGAGAATACTTTTTGTGCGCGAAGTATTCTTGTAGCTTCACAAAACTGAAGTTGAGCCACTGATGTCATATGTACTGTTTTAGCAATGTCCTTACTACGTTTCTGGACCTTACATTTGCGTTTCTGTCTATGGAGGGCCAAAGAGCTCTCTGATTTCATCAAAAATATCTTAATTTGGGTTCCGAAGATGAACGCAGGTCTTACGGGTTTGGAACGACATGAGGGTGAGTAATTAATGACAGAATTTTCATTTTGGGGTGAACTAACTCGTTTAATTTTGCTTTGAAGATCAAATCCTTGGCCTTTAAACAATGACTTTCAAATAGACAATGAACTTGCCTGTATCCTTATTTCTGGTTGCCAGATGTTGTTTTTTTGGTTCAGTGGATGGGACACTTTAAGCTTTTGAGTATCAGTGTCTTTCCTGTTTGAGGAGAGATACTGTGATATTTATTTATTTTTTATTTTTTTTAATGCATGTATATAAACCATTTCTCGCAAACACTTTCTGCTGAGCCATAAACTGCTTTGCCTTCTGAAAAAAAAAAGAGTTATGAGATTCTCTCTACACACACACACACACACACACACACACACACACACACACACACACACACACACACACAATATCAGTTCACAGTAGCAGTGCAGACACACACACACACACACACACACACACACAAAATATCAATTCACAGTAGCAGTGCAGACAAATTGACAGAGGGTTTTCTGTTAGGTCCTTGTGTTTACAGTGCCAGACTTTCTTGGCATTATAGTGTGTGAGGACACCCGTTGGCATATTTTGGCAGTTAATAAAATCTTGTACCATTTGGCTGTATGCTAGAGACATTCGCAGATGATAATTGGCTATTAATATTTTTTCCCCTCAGACTGCATGACACCGAGTATGTCTACAAGACTTAAGTTACAATATTTCAGAAACAGAGCTGCTTGTAGAATTGACAAAACTGCAGAGTTATTTTAATTGATTTGTGAGGGTTTTGAGAATCATGAGTTCAAAGAGCATCTTTCTCAATTGACAATAGTTCAATTAGTCAGTTATTTATGTATTTATGCATGTATGCATAAATGCTGTATCACAAAAGATTTCATGTTTTTATACAAGATTATTTGAAACATGTTTTATGATAATGGTCAGCTAGGGAGTATCCTTTTTTTCAGTATACGTTTTTCTCAGATTTGATGCTTGGCGAGTGTTAATTTCCCCTCTATTGTATCTGCCTCTCCTCATTCTCACCCACTTCTCCTCTCTGTATGTAAATGACGCTACAGACACTTTAACATCCTGTCTAGACGACATATGTCCTCTCTCCTCCAGGCCAGCACGCGCAACAGCTCTGGGTTATCTGATGTTCCTCAACAGTGTTTCACACACAAAAAGAAAGGCACAATTATTAAAAACTGTACTTGCAGGTAGTATAATGAAATAAAGGGCACTTAGGTGTACTTAAAGAAAGAGTACAATTTCAAAAAAGAGCATTTTACAATAATGTCAAGCATTGAAGTATATTTTAAGCCATTATTTTTTAATAATCTTTTGCCATACCTTTATTTTGATGTGTTGACTAACACACTAAAGCACATGTAAAATCTTAATTATAATTTCAACTGTATTGTGTTTTTTGATATAATATTTAGGTAACACTTAACACCAATTCTCACTATTAACTAGTGCTTATTAGCATGCATATTATTAACTTATTGGCTGTTTATTAGTACTTATAAAGCACATATTCTGCATGACCATATTCTACATCCCTAATCCCCAATATCTAAACTTATGACAACTACCTCAACTATTAATAAGAAGCAAATTAGAAGTTTGAGGGAAAACTCTTAATGGTTTGTTAATAGTGAGAACTGAACCTTAAAATAAAGTGTGACAGATATTGAATATATTTTAAATGTACTACATTGCAACTTCATGATTACATGTGCAAGTATAAAATGCATGCTTATTTTTGATTACTATAAATGCTTGTCAGTACATTCAGAAGTACACTTAAACATTTCACACACTAGTAATTATGAAATTACATACATGTACTTAAGTCCTACTTAAGAGGGTCTTTTTTTCTTTGCTTTTCTTTTTTTAAATTTAATTTTAGTTTTTGTTGGGACAAAAGCTTAGAAAACTGTATTTTATCATATATCTAAAGCAAAAATGTTTGGTGTTTTTGGTGCATTCCTCAAGACATTCTGCTCTGTCCTCCTCCACCTCTCTCCTTGCTATTTTTTTTTTTTTTTTACCCACAGACAAGTCAACACACCATCAGCAGAGTCAGTTCTCACTACACAACAGCAGTCAATGCCCCACAAACAGCCACCACCCACATGCAACTCTTTACTCTTCTCTTTATCTCCTTTCACAGAGGCAGAGGTCTCTGAACCTCTCCTCTCTAACCATCCTACCGCCTGCATCCTTGACCCTATTCCCTCTCATTTTCCAAGCTATCTCCCTTACACTCCTTCCCACACATCAACACTTTTCTTCTGAATGGCGCTTTCCCCGCAACATTCAAGCAGGCTCAGGTAATCCCACTGCTAGTGGAAAATTACAGACTGCTCTCTCTCCTCCCATATAGTAAAAACCCTCAAATGCATTGTTTTCAGTCAAGCCTCTTCTTTCTTCAGACAATAACCTGCTAGTCACTGACATCTTCAGGAATTTGGTTTGCAGTCCTGCAGTTCTACTGAAGAATCAAAAGTAAATATATTTATATAAAATTTATCTAAAATATTTCTGGTATATATATATATATATATATATATATATATATATATATACACATATCCGTTTAATGGACATCCTTGGATTCAATCCTAACTTTTTTTGCATGGTTACAGCTGGCTGCTGCATTGCAGCTGTGTCATTTCATGGAGAGGCAGCTGTGGCTGTCGTGAGATTACAGTCAGGGCTTGATGCCTTGCTGTTTATATGTGATCAGTGTTTGAGAGCTGTGTGTCATTGTGATTTGTTTCACCATTCCAGCTCTTATTCATACACTGGTGGATCAGCATTTTGACGAAGAAACAAACTCACCTACATCTTGAATGGCCTGAGGACATTTTCAGCAAATTTAAATGTGTGGGTAGACTATATATTCCTTTTATTTGAAAATACTGAATGCACCTTTAAATCACTTTGTAAAGGCACCTCTTTTAAATTAATAAATGTAAATTAAAGTGTCTAAATACTTTTTGGGGCCATTGTCACTGAATCATCATCCACAAACAAATTAAATTCCATTTTTACTATAAATATCAAAACACTGGATTTATTGTTTGACACACAAAAAAGTCTTCTCTGTATATCAGCATTGCATGCACATAATGTGAAAAGAATCATTAATTATGTGTCCAGTCATACAGCAGTAAACAACCTGACAAGAGTATAACAGGCTGAACTCTCCTTCATCCCCACTGAGAGTATGTCTCCTTAATCAGGGCAACAAACAACATGAAGCAACTTCTCAACTGCTGTATACATCCACTTGAGGTGCTGTCTGTGGTTTTATTGTACTCTAACTGTTTAATATTCATTACTTCTTATTTGAGGTTCATCATGTTTCTAGCTGTTTTTTAAGGAAGTGTGGCAAGTTCTGTTATAAGGCATCTATAATGAGGCACTTCAAAAACAATATATTGCGGACAGTTGCATCAGAGCTCGAGTATTAGATAGAACGCAGGTTGTGATGATATTCAATGGCACTTGCTGAATTGGTCCTCTAAACCAGTGCTTAAACGTTTCCACCTCTAATCCAATCAGATTTTATAGTACCATCTAGTCACAGTAATGGTTTTCATTCTCTTTGAGTGCTAAGAACTGTGAGCAATATACACATAATATAATTTGATGTAATTTAAATTTGATTAAATGGTCTATTTTAATGAGTGTATGCAATCATGTGAACATTTTTTTTTTCATTATATATAAATAGTCTCCACTAAAGAGCAACCTATTTTACTATTTTTAAGTCCTTTTGTGACCTGTATGAGTTCACTTTGTAAAAGTTTGCTTACGTTCTTTAATTAACCCTAAGCTAATGGGGATGTAACAGATGACAGAGCCACTTTTAAAATTTCTGTCTGCCTGGAATCATTTACTCCAGACTGGTTACATTATCAATAGGTTACGCTCAAAATTCAGTGCTGAAACCAGGCATTCTGAATTTAAAGCAGACCACTCTTAAAGCTGATCTTTAAGGAATAGAATTTGAGGATAGAATAATATCCTGCTTTTTTGTATTGGCCAGGTCAGTGCATTTCTATTGTTCTTTTTCTCTGCAGAGACTAAATTTATGGTGTGAGCACTCTGACCAAAGAAGTTCACATCCCCCAAATCCTAAGTAATAATATAGGATTGGAAAGAAAAAAAAAGGTCCCACTTTATATTAGGTGGCCTTAACTACTATGTACAAGAGGTACAAGGTGATAAGGTACAACTTATCAAAAAATAAGTACAATGTACTTAGGTTTAGGGGTGGGTTAAGGTGTAAGGGATGGGTCAACAGTGTAATTATAAATGTAATTACATAAATTAATTACAGATGTAATTACATATGGGTATGTTTAAAAATAGAAGTACAATGTAAGAACATGTATGTACACAATAAGTGCATTGTATCAAATGATTAATTTAAATGTAAGTACATAGTAGTTAAGGCCACCTAATATAAAGTGGGTCCAAAAAAAAAAAAACCAATAATGCAAGATTATTAAATATATTGTACTTAAAGAGTGCATATTAATGGTACAAATTAGTACCTTTTGAAAGGGTATTTTCTTGTGCAGCTTTTGTATTTTTTTTTTCTGAGAGTGTATGACAGCGTTGAGAACCACTGCTCTAAACTATTAAAATATGTTTGACATTAGGGTTTGAATATGTACTCAACAAGATTTTTTTAAAGGTCTTTTTGTAATACAGTACATTTTGTAGTCATAATATCAAGCAACAAGCATCTACCAAAAGGATATTTAATTTTTAATATGTAGATTAGATGATCCTCGAGAGAGCACCAAAGCTGTTTATGTTTGTTTATTATTCATAATATCTCTGTTTTTAACTAGTTCTGCATGTATTTAGACTCTTATTAACTCCCTTCAAACAATCAGTTGGGGGCACTGTAATAATGCATAATTAAAATTTGGGCAAGTTAGATTCTCTAGGAAATACATTTTTCATTGTATACTACATGTTTTCTACATCTTTTTATTTAGGCATTCATGACTTGAATCCATAAACAGTGTGTTACCACTTGAACCAAATGAACTTTTTAGTACCCCTGTGGTCTATATACAGTGCCGAAAATATTAATACCTCTTCGGTTTTTTTTTTTCATGTTTTATGTTGCAGTCATGTGTTAAACTTCTTTAAATGACTTTTTTCTCCACTTAAATCTACACATACACCATAATGACAAAGCACAAACAGGTTTGTAACAACTTTGCAAATTTATTAGAAATGAAAAACTGAAATGAGTCCATTGCATAAGTATTCATACCCTTATCTGGGACATTTATCTCACTGGGTCATTTATCTCAGAAGTATTCATATTTTTTGTAGATGTTACTACACTGGTGGAGTGGAGTTAACCTGTAGCAAATTCAGTTGAATGAGTATGATTTGTAAAAGGCACACACCTCTCAATAAAAGGTCTAACAGCTGAAATCATGCATATCAGAACAAAAACCAAGCCCTGAGGTCAAAAGAATTGACCGTAGAGCTCTGAGACAGGATTGCACCAAGCTACACATCTGGGGAAGAGTTCAGAAAAAAAAAAATCTGCTGCATTGAAAGTTCAAAGAAGCATGTAGTCTCTGTTACTCTTAATGGAAGAAGTTTGAAACAACCAGGACTCTTCCTAGAGCTGGGCTCCTGGTCAAACTGAGCAATTAATGGAGAAGGGCTTTAGTTAGAGTGGTGACCAAGAACCGGATGGTCAGTCTTGTTGAGCTCCATGATCATATGTGGAGATAGGAGAAATCTACAGAAGGACAAACATCACTGCAACACTCCACCAATCTGGGCTTAATGCTGGTGTGGCAAGACTCGATCCTCTCATCAGTGAAGACACATGAAATCCCAATTGGAATTTGCAAAAAAAGCACCTAAAAGACTCTCACACTGTGAGAAACAAAATTCTCTGGTCTGATTGTCAGTTTATCTTTTGGTCATTTTATTTTCTACCTAAAAAAAAATAAAAAAGAGAAATGAGAAAATCAGATTATGCTTTAATATTTGTTTCGAATGTGTGGGTGACGCTGAAACGCCCCTTTCATCCCCTCTGTACTGCACCGATACGCTGCAACCGTGAGCTCAGTTAATTTTCAACAGAAGAGATGCGGCAGGCGAGTCGAGCTTATTAATCCTGCGGATTCTTTGTTGTGTAGCCTGCTATTGGTGTTTACAAGGAAAAAAAAATCTATTTTCACACTGCTGCATGTTATTGACAAAAATAAATTATTTTGTTCATAACCAGTAAAACGACATTTAACTTTTACTGTAGTGATCTAAAACGACATGCAATAAAATACGACTACTGAATTTAGCCTACTTATTTTATTCCATGCTAAGAAAAGAAAAACTTCACAGGTAACATGTTTTCATTTGCTATTACAAACAACAGCAGTTTATTGAAGCTATATCTTGTTTTAAGTGCAACCGGTCGGCGGAGGTGTGGTGCGATCCTGATAACAGTGGAAAGAGCTTCAATCTCCGTCAGTTTTGGTCATACGAGTAAGACACCCTCAATAACAACAAAACATTACAAAAATCTTTTGTGAAATAAACAAAACAAACAGGGTGTGCTCTCTGCCATCTCAGTCTCCATGAACTTCTTTTTGAAACGCATCAAAAATGAACTGAAACCCTTGCATCGCAGACATCACAGAAACATGGCTATATAAAGATTGAAACAGGACAACAGGACAGTGACCCTAAGGACACAGCAAGAGTGGCTTATAGACAATTCTGTGAATGTCCTTGAGTTGCCCAGCCAGAGCCTGGGCTTGAGCCCAATCAAATATTTCTGGAGAAACCTAAAAATGTGCGTCTGCCCCATCCAACCTGATAGAACTTGAGAGGTGAAGAGGAGAAGAGAAGAATGGCAGAAAATTGCCAAACGCTGATGTGCAAAATTTGTCGCATTATACCCATAAAGACTTGAGGCTGTAAATATGCTTCAGCTAAGTACTGAGTTAAGGGTATGAATACTTATGCAATGTACTTATTTCAGTGTTTTATTTTTAATAATTTTGCAAAGCTGTCACAAATCAGTTTTGTGCTTTGTCATTATGGTGTATGGAGTGTAGATTGATGTGGGGGAAAAAAAGTAATTTAAAGCAGTTTAACATGAAGCTGCAACATAACAAAATGTGAAAAAATGAAGGGGTATGAATACTTTCACGAGGCACTGTATATCAGACTTCATGTTTGATGTGTATTTGAATTGGCAGTTCCTTAAATGTCTTATTTCCCTCTGTTATGTCCAGGTATACTCTGTCCTTACTCCCTACAATGATTGTAGCAAAACTGACGAGACTTCACTGACATCAGTTGTGCCTCATCGCAGAATGCCAGTCAGCATCCCTCATTACAGAGGTGAGCTGTAATACTTACAGAAAACATAGGAATATGTTACAAGCACTAATTCATTCATGGGAAAAGACAGGTCAGGATAGATTACAGAGGATTAAATAACAGTGAAGTATCCATAATGATTGCCCTTAGTTTCTGCAGATCTTGGATAGATCTCAGACGCCAGGGTGTTCACCATATTAAATTTAAGCAGTGCATACGTACTGATCTGATTTAAAGGGAGGTGAGTGGAAGACTGAATTTGTCACAAGCACTAGGTATACCAAGAATGCCATATGGCTTCTTCTTTTTTTTTTTTTTTTTGAATATTTAAATAAAGAGACACTGTGCAAAAACCCTTTACACTAATACTTTTTTCCTTTTCTATTTCTA
>JAFVLL020037951.1:0-48862 GCA_021397915.2 Tor tambroides
TTCTATGTACACCACCCCTGTCTGGCACGACGTACGACTGAAAGAGAGAGAGGGAGGAGGAGACAAATAGAGAGAAAAGGAAACAGGGGATTGCATGCAGATGCAAGGCCCTTCTCGTTTACAAATATGCAAATAGTGTTGCCTTTGTGATATGCAAATGAGAGATTACAGACCGCTAATTAGGGTCAAAAGAACTGTTCACGTCAATTAGAGAGAATAAAAAATGATACCCCGATCGGCTAGCCCTCTTCCCTCCCACCCCTCCACCTCCTACCCTCGCCGCTCACCCCTGCCATGGATATCCTTTCCTTTTGTCTTAAAAACAGGAACAAAAATGAGGACCAATAAAAGAGACATTAACACAGGGGGCAGCGAGCATATGCGTTCAATCGGCAAGCTTTTATAAGATCGGTCCAGCTGCACCTCTATAGAGAGCCTCCTCCACCTCTTCCCTCTCCTCCTCCCTGCTATGTACCTGCCGGACGCGGCTGCAGGAAGAGCGAGGCCTGGATTTGCATTCTAATGACCCTCCCCACCATCTTCCACTCCCTTTGCCTGGCCCCTGAGAGGCGGCCCCTTGCATCACCCAGAGATCAATTAGAGCAGTCCCACCGCCTGCCGCTGCTTGTGCCGACCTCCTCTCTCCCCTCGCTCCTCACGCTTTCCCTTCCCTCCCTTTCTGTTCTCTTCTGCCCTCTCGTTCCCTTAACATCCATTCATCCCTCTCTGGGACGTACTGCTGCTCACTTGCTTCCCTCGCTTCCCACCGATGCCCCATCCGGTCTTCTCACTCTCTCCTTTTCTATTACACTCAAATTTTTCTCTGTTGTTCCTAAAGACAGTGAGCTGCCGTGCTGTCTCCTGCCCACATAAGCATGATCATAACTGATGTAGAACCACATGGAATGTTCTACATACACAACCACTGCAAAATGTGCTCATCGTGCCAAGCATTGAGGAAACTTGACTCAATTGATTTCAAAAGAAAGGTGTTGGCATGTTGCTAAGCAAATGACTACAGTTTTTCCTAATCCTGGTTTTGAGGTATTGCCAAAACTGCACATTTTGCATGTTTCTCTTATTTAACACATCTAATTCAAATTGTGTTTAACGAGGGATACATTCTGTATTACAATGTTACCAATTTTTTTTTGGAAAGAAATGAATACTTATATTCAGCTAGAATGCATTAAATTACGGAAGCCCATTTGACTTTCAAACCATTAACTATGACTTTTGCCTCAATAAACTCCTAATTTGCTGCTTATTATTAGTTAGTAAGGTAGTTGTTAATTTTAGGTATTAGTTTAAGTTTAGGTAATTTTTTTCCACAAAAATATACATATATATATTTTTTGTTTGTTTGTTTTTTTGCATTGATAGTACAAATAATTGTTTCTTGAGCAGCAAATCAGCATATTAAAATTATTTCTGAAAGATGATGTAACCCTGAGGACTGGGGTAATGGCTACTAAATTCTAAAATATTTTAAACAGTAATAATATTTCACAATATTACTGTTTTACTGTATTTTTGATCAAATAAATGCAGACTTAGTGAGCATAAAGACTTCTTTCAAAAACATTTTGAAAACTGTACCATACACACACACACACACACACACACACACATAGTAGAATATACACACTGTATAAAGAGTGTACCTATGTTGCTTTAAATTGCTGATCACCAGGTTTTGGGACAGACCATTTGTCTCTCCCTCACATCCTGGATCTTTTTAAGCTGACTGTTCTGTCAATGCCCTCTCCTCTGATATCCTCTGGAGAGTGCTGAGAGCAGGAGGGTAACCCCATTCAGTATTGGCAGCAGGTCTGCAGAGCCACAGCTGGATTCTTCCTATAACCCTCCAGCCTGCAAATGTGGCCTCCTTCCTGGCTCGTTCTCTGCCAATCAGAGGGCTAGCCAACCAGAGGATGAGCGGCAGATCTGGTCTTTACATAGATTTCCGATGCCATTGATCCAGCCGATCAGTTTAAAAACCAGAATCCCCTCTCAGTCCAGCAGTCCCAGTGTGCAATGCGGACTGTCAGTGTGTTTAAATGCACAGTTGTGACAATTCATGACAGTTAAAGAAAAAAATCAAAATGGCCAGATTGTAAAAGACAGGTGGTACAGAAAGACATGGGAAGAGAGAGCGAGGGAAAATGGGGGAAGTGAAGGACAGATTAAAAGGTCAGGGCACAGAGCAGTCTGGTCTGTGTTTGCTGCCTCTCTCTCTGTCTCAGGTGCAGTCATTATGGAGGTCTGGGCCGCGGTTGTGGAGGTCTGCTGTCTATAGAGCAGCTTCCATTAACAGAGTCCCAACGCTCCAGCACTGAGTAGCTCTCAATTACTGTCTCCCTGCCCGCGCCGACTCCAGACACATTGTCACCCTGGAGAAAGAGAAACCAACAGAAAGCGGGATTATATGTATAACAACGGCTCTAGATTGACTCAGACAAGCAGTGTGGCTACCCGCTCAATTGCATCCACAAACAAATGAACCAATGTTAACATACAGTAGATTTGCACAACAAATATTTTTGAAAAGGATGGTATTATTAGACCCACAGGCATGTATAATGATATCAAACAGAAAGATCAAGAAAATGAACACATGGAAATATAAATTCTGTTTACTCACCCCCATATCATTCCAAACCTGTATGATTTTCTTTTTTCCTGTTGAAAACAAATGTTAGGCACAATGCACTGGGCGCTCCTTTCTGTACACTTACAATGAATGGAAAATGGAGTTTTCGAGTATTAAAAAAGGTGTAAAACTTCATGAAAGTATCATAAAAGTGGTTCAGAGTTTTCTAAAGTCATACAATAGTTTTGTATGAGGAAAAGACTGAAATTTAAGTTATTTGCTGAAAATGTTGACATAAGAAAAGGGCAATATTTAATTTGTGTATGAATCATTCTTTTGATTCACATCTTCTCAATGAATTGACTGATGCACTTCACAAAATTAATGACTGAAAATCACAAAGCTATCGTATGACTTCAAAATACTCAAAATAGAGCACAAAAGTCATTTAGACCAGCTCAAGTTCTTTATTCATTTTAACTGTAGGGAAAATATATGCCTCATTTAGGTAAAAAATGGACGAATAAAATTCATGAGAGCGAGTAAACAATGCTAAAAATTACATTTTTAGGTGAACTATTCCTTTACATTTATTCACAAAAAGAAGTGCTAAACAGAATTGGACACTAAAAAACTAACTAAATAAATAATGGCCTATATTTAAGATGTATGTATTTTCCATACTGCATAAAATGACGCATATTTGTCAAATTCTACAGGTAATATTTCTGCACTCAAAAATGTAGAGTTTATTGTTAACTATTTGCATCTATTTGATTTTATTTAAATAATCATATTTAATTCGTTTAAAACTATTTACATAGCTAAAATATGGCTAGTTGTGGAACAAGCAATCACTTAGTTCAAATGAATGAAAGTGAAAGAAATTTAAAGAGATTTATTGATGATAAATATATAACTTAGTTATTGTGTTTCAAACATTAAGTTTATTACTACTATTAGCACTGTAGATTTCAAATTGAGTTTACACAATCAGATATAAACTGGAGAGGACTAAAGAACTGGTGAGTGTCTCAACCACTGGCCAACTGGATGAAGAATGAACAAAATCATTCTTCATCCAACTGCGATGGATCAGACAGATTAGCCTCTAAGTTGTGAAATTTCCCTTTAGACTCAGTGACCCCCATGGCTAAGGATTTGGGCCTGAAAGGGGCCATGATGGGGGTGTCGGGGTGTCACCGTGAGGATTAATGCTTCCCCACCCCAACACACACACACACGTACACACAAAAATGCACAGATTTCTCCCTCTTCCTAATGATCTGTGAACCTCGGCTCTTCTCCTGCTTCCCAGCGCCTGTCAATCAAAGTCCAGATGGAAAAAGGAGGTTTTGGGGTTAAGGAGGTGGAGTAGGGCAGGCTGGGAGGGTGAGGGAGGGGGGTATGTGTGTCTGAGAGGGTGGTCATCATTCACAGGCAGCGGGCAGTTCCCAGTCTATTGATACGGCCAGCCAGAAGACGGGGCAGGGGAAGCAATGGTGGAAACGGAAAGCACAAAAACGGATTAGCATAACAGAGCCTGTCTCGTTAAAATGAGCATACCTCCCCTTCCCTGACACGTCTCCTCTGTGAGACCTTGGGCTGTTGCATTTTCTACTTCCACTTCTGCACCTTCATCAAATACTTATTTGTTTAAAGAAACAACTTTAGTCAGATCACAACTTGTATATTGTGTAGTTGATTATGAAATAAAAAAAAACATTAATAATGATGTTACACCAGAGAAAAGATCCCTGTAGTCTTAGGTTTCTCATCTTGTGTTTCAGAAAATACATCAACAATATCTCTCAATAACCTCAAACCTTTCTCATCATATTCTAAAACCAAATTATCAAAACTCCATAGTCTCTCAATGAGATTAAATGGACAGCAAATGGAGATGTTTGTATAAATGGTCTTCTTCCTTACTATAACTTCAAATCTTTCTCATCAAATTACTCTAAAACCAAATTGTGAGCACCTCCTGCATCTCAACAATTTAGGTGTATTTGGTACAATCTGTGCACTGGTTTGATCACACAGTGACAATGACAGAAAGGCTGTAGATATCTCCATAAATCACTTTCTTTATTAGTATTTTTACATCTGTAGTAAGTACTAACTGCTTGAGTGAGGGTTTATGGAGCATACCAGCAGGAACAGGTGTCATGCCGACCATAAGATGAGAGAAATCAATAGAACTGCTGATCATCTCAATCGATCTGTGGGGCCTCCAGCCGATAAGATCAATAAAGCATATGTATGCCAAATGCCAAATGCTCCCTGCCTGAGCTCTTACCACGGATCGCTTAAGCTCCAATACTTCTGCTAGGAAGACATTCTTTGAGTGGTTTCTAGATTATTCCGATAAATACATACTGTAGATCCTGTTTGGTTTGTTTAAAACCTCAACAAATCTTTACACAAACCTTGAATGTGGTATGTAATAAAACATATAAACATATAAATACCTGCAAGTCCTTGCTGAATGGGCAATTCTACCTTATAAAATTGTGTAGGAAAATTAGAGTGGGGTCCAAAAGTCAGATGCATATGAAAATGTTTACCCTTTGCATTTTTTTTTTTATCTAACACATTCATAAATTCGCTTTTTTTCCCCCATTACAAAACATTATCAGCATAATAGTTTGGATATGGCCTGAACTTCTGGTCTGTCAGTCTTTTCATCAGCCCTCAAGATGCATGATTATACGCTTCAGCATGATTTGAGAATGATCTATGATCCTCAATGGAAGCAAGAACATCTGACCATCTGTACAAAGAAGTCACATTACAAAACTCACAAATTTGCTCAAATGTATAAAAATAGAATACAGAGAAAATCTTAAATATTTCTGTTTTACATTTCTCAAAATTCTAAAGCTTTCTGTTTATTTCCAGATTTCAATTACATTTTAAACCCCAGATTTTCAATGTGGTCTCAGACTCTTGGACCCCAGTGTTTGTGATGATTCATGTACACTACCATTCAAAACTTTGGGGTCCATAAGGTTTTATTTCACTTTTTTAAAATAAATTATTACTTTTAATCAACAACGATGTGTTAAACTGATCAAAAATGACAGTAAAGATATTTCTACTGTTACGAAAGATTTCTTTTTCATTTAATTGCCATATCCTGAGGAATATGTTTCATGGTTTCCACAAAAATATTAAGCATCACTGTTTTCAATTTTCAGCATTGATTATATTTACATAATAATTAATAATAATAATAATTTTCTTGAGCACCAATCAGCATATTAGAACGATTTCAAAAGGATCATGTGATACTGAAGACTGGAGTAAAAGCTGTTAAAAATTCAGCTTTGCCAGCACAGGAATAAATTACATTTTTAAAATACATTTTAAAAAGAAAGAGTTATTCCACAATATTACACTTACTGTATTTTTCAGCAAATAAATGCAAACGTGGCGGGCATAAAAGACTTCTTTCAAAAAGTATACGAAAGAACATACATAAATCTAGTAATAAAATCCAACATTCTTAAACTTTTTCAAATGCGAGTTATTGTGTTATGTAACCCAGTTTACAACAGCCATGTTGTGAGACAGTAAAGAATCTTAAATCGTATCCGATATGCAGCTGAAAAACTGACTACAAATGCATGTTTTGGTGAAATTCACAGGGTTGAAGTCTTACGTATTTCTAAACTCACTGAACCCTAACAGGGGTACAGCACAAGAGTCCCTTAAAACCCCGCCCTGACCCTGTGAGTCTCTCTCACACACTCTCTCTCTCCTGGATGTGGCTCTTTGTTTACTTTCACTCTTCTTTAGCTAGCTCTGCTGGAGCGAGGAGTGAATGGTCGAGGTATTGTCTCTTCGTCATGACCCTAGGTGACCTCATTCACAACCCTCAAAAACACCATCTGCATGATCCAACAGTCAGGGGCCAAAGGAGGGTGGGAGGAGAGGTGGAAAGGTGACAAGAGTTGCATGACGGAAGAAACTAAAACCAATCAAAGAGGACAAAAATGGATGAATGATGGCCTGATGACTGATTGGTTTTAGACAGACAGATACAAAGATGCATTTTTTTGGTTTTATTGGAATTCCATCTACTAAATATAGTCTACAGAGAATTTATAGACTTTCAAAAAAACAAATTTTACCTCAGAAATATGCATTCTGATAGTAAATCCATTATACTTTGATGATTACCATATTTAAATGGAATGGTATTTACATATGGAAGCATATGTGTAGCTAAATTCAATTTGAAATGTAATATGCAAAATGGCAATGCAATATGTAAAATGGCAATGTATTTCTGTATTTAAATTTATATTTTCACATTCATATGTGCAACATTTAGTGCAAAATGAAAATTAAAATTCTATTATATCATTTAAATTTGCCATTTTCTACACTATTTTTAATATGCAAATAAAAACATATTTTAAAGCTTTATAAGCTGCAGAATGGAAATGAAAATGTATTACCCAAATTGATTAGATATGTTTAACATCTCCAAGCAAAAACTGTAGCAAAATGATCATTTAAATGCTGTTCTTTCCTAAATGCATTTAGACTTAGGGGTAGGACACTTGGGATTGCATTTTCATCGCGAGACCGCGGGATAATTGTAGCAAAATGCAACGAGAGTTTCAAAATGCATTCTGAGCCAAAGGTACAGCAAAAGGGTAGCAAAACGATGATTTAAATGTCTTTTTTCTTAAATGCATTGACACTTACATATATGACGTTTCAATTGCATTTTCATTAAATACCCCGCGATGAATATAGTTTAAGTCATTGTGGATTTGAAAATGCATTCCGAGCCAAACACGCCCCCTAGCTGTCAATCATTACATCAAGGCGGGGCTCGGCAACAGGACGCACGATAGGTCAATATTCACCATTAACCAAACGTTTTTCACTTGGATTGACGCACATAAGCAAACAGACAGTGCTATTCTACACTTATTTACCACCTTACCTTATTTTTTTTACTCTTTTATTTTTAATCCGTAAAATAGCGCGTGTTCCGTGGCACCTGAACAGGGATGTGCAGAGAGTTCCTCAGGGGGCAGAGGCTCAAATGTAAAAAAAAAAAAAAAAAAAAAGGGCAATGTGGAAACAAAAAAAATATAGGTCAAAAGTGAATGTGAAAATGTAAATTTAAATACAGAAATACATTGCCATTTTACATACTGCATTGCTATTTTGCATATTACATTTCAAATTGAATTTAGCTACACATATGCTTCCATATTTACAAGCTACTTGTTGGTACTTTCAAAGACTAAAAGGTATTAACGTCCTACATCTCCTTTTGATGGTAGTTTTGATATGTTTTTGTTAATGTAGCAAAAAGTGTCTTTGCATTTTCCACTCACTCATCATCTCTCTTTCCCCTATTTCTTTTTCTCTCGCTCCATTTGAGGTGGAGAATTCCAGAAGCCAGCCTACAGCAGGCTGCATGTGCGCAGGAGGCCGTTTTTTCCCATGGGGTTGCAGGTGAAAAACCAGGACTCTCTCAGCGCCTGCGAGGGACGCCATCTGTCCCCACAGCTTCGTCTGCGGGGCCCATCACCCCTAAACATCCCCCCACCATCCTTACCCTCTCTCTCCCTCACTTCATGCCAGCCCAGCAGGGCACATTACCCTGGAATGCAATTCCCCTCTTTGCTCCTCTGCTCATCTGATCTGATCTTTCTTTTTTTTTAAACTCTAATCTACCATCATCATAATGTACTACACAAACTCTTTGCAACACAGTCATATTATAGTGAAGTTCAGAGCCAGGAAAGTGATGCTGAGTCTTTGCCAGTTCCTGCTCAGCTCCAGCCTCATCTACAGTACAATAAAACACAACCTGAGTCCAAACTTAAGCAAAATAGAAGTTTGTAAAATGCTGACGGCCACGAATGGAAAGCACTTAAGTAATTATATTCATTTATATACTTAAATATTATTTTGGGGAATTTGTACTAGAATACTACTGAAACTGAATATTTATACTCTATTGCATTTCCAATGAAAAAAATGACCATTTTAACTCTGTATTAACTCTGTATTCATTAGGACCTGCAAATTAAGTAGATTTTTTTTTGCAGCTCATCATTCAGTAATTCAACCTTGCTAAATTTACAAGCTGAACAAATCACACTCCTCGCTATTAACATCTATTTTAAAATAACATTCACATCCATACATATCAGAATATGTTCTTTCCACATTAAAGCAGCACAACTTTTTTCAACATTGTTAATCAGAAATTTTTCTTGAGCAGCAAATCAGCATATTACAATGATTTCTGAAGGATCATGTCATGTGACACTGGAGTAATGGCTGCTGAAAATTTAGCTTTACATTACAAAAATAAATCACATTTTATATTCACCTTTATTTTAAATTGTAATAATATTTCACTTTTCTTTACAGTATTTTTGATCAAAAAAAAAAAAACTCAAACTTTGACTTTTTTTTTTAAGTTACATTTACATTTCTTCATTAACAAAATTTTTTATCCAAAGCGACTTAAATACAAGTGATTCATCTAAGTAAAAGGCAAAAACCAAAAAGCTTCATAGACTTTGAGTTTGACGCAACAAAAATTGAGAATTATGAACTTGAATGAGACTTATTCATAACCGTAGTAAAATGACTATAAGCACACACCTCTAATGCGCCAAGCTGTCATGTTGCTTAACTACTGTAAACAGTTCAATGCAAGTATAATAACCTATATTACTTACTAAAAGATGTCTATTCTGATAATTATTAATCGAACTTGAAGTCTTTATTAAACAGTGGTGTATTTAGCAATACACCAGTTGATGCTTATGCATTACAGTATTTTCACTAATGCTTTGTGTCTAAATGGCTTTTTGCATTTACAGTCTTCGGGTTTATGCTACACTTTTTTATTCAGATGAAAATACACAGAAAAGAAGAAAACTATGAAGTTGTCACAAATGTCAGTATGTTTGTAAAGTCTCATCATAAGTATGGGTCAAATGGATGCGCTCAGCTGAGTTGGTGTAGGAGCAGGACGAGGCCGTGCTAACGGTCAGATGGTCTGTGCCAGAGTGAGAGAGAGCACATTCACGTGGGAACCCGGCCACTGCGCACAGACAGACAACGCAGGGGCAGCTAAGTGTGAAGCTTCCAAACTGTCACTTACGCAGACAGCCTCCCTCCCTCTGCCTGTCTCTCTCTCTCTCGCTCTCTCTCTCTCCTCTCGTCACACTTTATCCATGGTCCCTCACAAAAACCAGACAAGCGCACAGGCACGCACACTCGTTCTCGCCATATCAACACACACACACACAAAACACACTGCATCAATCTCCAGACATCGCTGATAGGCAGGAGGGGGAGGAAGGAAAGAAAGAGGAGGGAAAGAGAGACAGAAAGTGAAAGACAGAGAAATGAGTTCTTGACATTCAGCAACTTATTCTTTTTATGTCACTCCATCAGCTGAAGCACAGAGGAGATAGACAGAAAGAGACAGATATGGAAAAGGAAGTCAAAACAGTGAGGAAAAGCCTAGACATGAGACACACTGTAAGAGAGAGAGAGAGAGTTTGTGGGACAGTGGAGAGCTAAAGTGTCCCCATTCTCTCAGTGACTGGGCGTAACAAAGCAGTGGGCAGGCTTGCAGGACAGCGGAATGGGATGACAGTGGGTGGCGGTTCGCTGGGGCCCCCGTTCCCCCGCGCCTCTTTGGGGTCACCCTGCCGGTGACCTCACCCTGATTGTTTCCCTTGGCAGATCCCATTGTCGCTGACTGGTTTAATGGGGAGAAAATAGAGGAGGGGCCGAGTGAACAGGGAGACGCCCCTGGTCTTCCTCTGCTCTGAGAGATCTGACTATTTGACCTAAATAAACAAAATGTCCAAATTTTGGGGAGAAGAAATGAGGGTGGGATGAGGGGAAAGAGACGCAGAGCGCCCCCATCTGTCGGGGCAGAACATGAAGAAGGAGGTACCACGACAATGCACTTAAACAATTATCTATCTATCTATCTATCTATCTATCTATCTATCTATCTATCCAAGCATCCGTCCTTGTTTGTTTATTTTTCTGCCCATCCATCCATTTTTCTGTCTACCCATTCATCTATCCTTCTTTCTATCTATCCCTCCATCCATCGGTGTCCATCTATCCGTTCAAGTATTTGTCCTTCTGTTTGTTCTTTGATCTGTTAATCCATCTATCTATGTCAATGCCCATCCATCCATCCATCCATCCATCCATCCATGTCCGCCTATCCATTAATCTATCCTTCCATCCAACTATCTATCTATCTATCTATCTATGTCAATATGTCCATCCATCCATCCATCAGTCCACCTATCCATTCATCTATCCTTCTATCCATCTATCTATCTATCTATCTATCCGTCAATATGTCCGTCCATCCATCCATCCATCCATCAGTGTCCGTCTATCCATTCACCTGTCCTTCTATCTGTCTATCCGTCTGTCTGGGTATCCATTTTATTTTTCATGAGAACCAGAAATAAACAATTTTTATGCAGTTATCAGTGAATAAGACCCAATTCTGACCTCACTATATTTCCCCATCTCACCGATGATATTTGTGGGCAGACATTGTTTATTTATGCATGAACTGTCTAATGTGTTGATTGTATGACCTATATTTCTCAGCCAAATATGAATCATACACTCTGGCTGCTATAAAAACATCAAGCAAACTTCTGTAACTACTGCTAACCACCTGTTCAGTGGCTCAAAACTCATTTGTTTAACTTCTGTCTAAAGTGTTTAAAGCCCTATGGAGTCTTCTTTAGATCAATGGTGCAAGCCTATCCATTGTGGCAGTTCCTCGAGTCAAATACCTGAACAGCAATGGCCAATGGGCTCCTAATTGAACAAATGGCTTGCTTAATTGATCATTGATTTGTGATCAATAAGGTACATGTGTTCTGGATCTTTACAAGCAAGTGATTGAGAGTGAGCAATAAAATCTGCCAGGTAGTTTGGCAGTTGCCAATAATCTCACTTCCTCTCAGTAAAGCAGACAAGAGGAAAAAGAGAGCGAGAGAAAAGAGGAACATAAGAGTGTTTAGAATTACGACAGCCTCATTTATTCGGCCTTAATCAGGACGATACATGTTGCTTTCGACACAGGCCACAGCTGAGTGTTTCTGGTACCCTGCAAACATGCACACACACAAACAAACACACAGGTGTTGGTTTCAGAGTGGCATGGGTCCACGTGGTGTGGGGTATCACTTGGGTCCTCAATCTCCACTCCAAGGAAAACATCAATGGCTCTCTTTGATCCCCCACTCAAGGCCTGTCTTAAAAGGGCCACGGACGGATGGAGAGATGGGGGAGACACTCCACATCAGTGGGCACGGCCAGCAGCCTCAGGTACCTTCTCACCACACTCGTGCCATCCCATTAAATATGGAACACAAAGACAAAGGAGCCAGGATTGGAAGCGAGTGCAGGGGGAGGTAGGGGGACAGCACTCCATCCCTTTGAAGAGCAGAGCTGATGAGGAAACCTACGCAAACACACACACAGCTGACAAACAGGTTCACCGCAAAAAGGTTTTTAAATGGTCCTTTTGCAGTTATAGTCTTGAATAAACTCGCGAATCACTGCGTTGGAGGGATGGTGCACTGTGCCACTGCCCTAAGAAAGCCAGCTTAACACACACCTTGAACATTGAAATCAGCTCGGAAATGTTTGGTGATCAGTAGATTTGCATATGAAACTTAAGAAATCAGAAAAAAGCAAACAAAAAAAGATAAAATACTGTTAATGAACATAAACATAAACAAAAAAATAAAAATAAAATGCAGCTCTTGATATGCACCATGCAATGTGTCACACAATTATTTCTTCATGCTGTAAAACAATGAAATAAAATGGAATGAAAAATAATAAAATAATATATAATAAAAACTACTACAGTGCATAATATGCACAATGTAATTATTATTTTGGGATTTTCTCCTTTCAGACACTTCAGTACCACATTCCTCATCCTGTAAATCAATAAAAGGTTGCTATTTTTCTATTAGAGGAAAAATGTAAAGGAGGGCACTCTTTAAGAGTGTGTGCATCTACGTCCAGTGTCTGTGGTCAGTGTGGGCAGGTCAGTCATTTCATCTCTATCTGTGGGTGATCCATCTCCTACAGCACTAGCCCTTCCATTTAGCTCTGCCAAAGCGTGAAACATTCGGTCATTATATGTGTGCAGGCATGTGGGGAACGTGGGAATCACTGGCATCCCAGTGGCCAGTTGGAGCGAGACAATACACACTCATGATTAAAAGAAGATCTGTTAAAAGAACATGACAGTGTTGCTAACACACACAACTGCACACATACAGAATACACTCTGGACACACTTCAGATGCAAGGAAAGTGGCATAGGCATGAACTTCCCTGAACATTCCACAACTGTAGGAATAAAATGACATTGAACACACATTGGAGTAAGTTGTCACAATGGAACCAGCCTAAAATAGGCTTTTCAGAAAAATTAAAATAGTAAAGTGTGTAGAACCAAACAGTTTACGAAATAGCAAAAATGTAAAAGGTAATACATAAAATGTCCAGTAACTGTAACTGTAAATGGTAAATAAAAATTGCATAAACTACAATCTAAAAAAAACATGTCAACTTACCCCAATAGGAAATGTGATATCGTAAGCTAGTGAAAAATACCCTTGTCCCAATTTAAAATTGTATTGTGCATTTTAAAAAGGAAGGATTCGGTGTTTTTAACTTAAAAATGTATGTTTATTTCAGTGTGTTACTTGCTGATTCGTTTGAAAACTATTGAAAAGTAAATCCAGCCATTTTTATTTTTATTTATTTATTTATTTTCAGTGTTCAGATTCGGAAATGACATGAGGGTGAATAAATGATGGTGTGAAATTATACTTTGGGTGAACTATGCCTTTTTTTTAAAACTAGATGTTTTAAATCAACATTGTATATATTTGAGTAACTGAACTTTTGACTCAAAACTTCATAGTCCTTGTGACAACTTCCCAGACAACTTGCAGGTCAGGTTGAAGGAGCCAGGTGGGTTTGCAGTATGACAGCTCGGTTTTACACACACACACACACACACACACACACACACACTTGTTTCACTATCCTTGTGGGGACTTCCATAGGCGTAATGGTTTTTCTGCTGTACAGACCGTATATTCTATTGCCCTACACCAACCCTACACCTAAACCTACCCCTTACAGGAGACTTTTTGCATTTTTAGATTTTCAAAAATCTTCATTCTGTGTGATTTATAAGCTTGTTTACCCATGGGGACCTCAATTTAGGTCCCCACCGTGACACGAGTCCCCATGAGTCTGTGTGTATTCAGGTTTAAGTCCCCACCGGGATATAAAAACAGGTACACACACACACACACACACACACACACACACAAGCTGCTGTAAGACAGCAGTGAGCCCCAAGTGGCTGTATCTAGTAACGACACACACTCTCTCAGAGAGGAACATTAATCTACCTGGTTCCTTTCAGCTAAAATATATTTTGTTCTTTATTCTATTCTTTGAAAATACAGAATTTCATTAAATATAAAATATTTTGGTTAAATACTGAAAGAAATTTATAGACAAAAACAAAAAGATGAAAGACTCTCTAAATTTGCCTGTGATGTGAAACCCTGTGACCGCAGACAGTATATCTCAGCACCAACAAACCATTCTTCCCCCTCAATCACTCTTTCCTCTTTTCTTTCTCCTCACTCTCTCCTGACTCTTTATGCAGATCCCGACTCCCAACCATCCACACACACACACACACACACACACACACACACATATGCAATGGCGTCTCCCCAGGGGCACAGGGGAAGGGCAGGGAGGATGGAAATGAATTCAGCGATGTTGCAAGTGGCAACACGCATCTGCATCTGTAATTAACCCCCAGAACGACACACTGAGCTCCCTACTACTTCCCTCCGTTCCTCCCTCCCTTTCTTTTCTATCTCTCTCATCCTCTCTCAAAGGCTTTTTAAGAGATGCTTGGTGGGCCAATTAGGATGAGTGTCTGTGTGTATGTGGTGCATGTGTGTGTGAGTGCCCTGGCACATCTTGAGTGTGGAGGAGTGTATGTTTGCATGAATTGATCTTTAAGTGGGAGTGTGTGTGTGTGTGTGTGTGTGTGTGTGTAGGTGTGTAAAGTGGCATCTCTTTGTGTCTGGGACCGGGCACATTTGCGTGTGTTTTAGTGTTCCCTCAGGCCAGCGCTGGTTGCGCTCTCTGCCCGGCTTGTGTTTGATGACATTTCCATTGGGAATATCTCTGGCATCAGAAAGCTAGCCAAAAGCATAAAACACACGCTGCCATGTGCCACTTTCGATAGCTTACACGGTTACCTATCAAATCAAAGCCATAATCATCAAATCACATAACATTTAAGTCCAACTCTGTGGCAAAGTTTAGCAGGTAGGTTTGACCGCAGTGCAGGAAGGGACACTGTGCCTCTCTCCTTTCGAGTGAATGCGATGGGGAAGGTTGACGTGGATCAAGAGGGACCCCCAGGGTGACGTGTGGAGGAAGGAGAGGAGAGGAGGAAAGGGTAGAGAGGCCCACCTTCTGTCTCTTTGGAGGGGTGCATCACTGTGTGGCCAATTAGCAATGGCCAAGACACAGGGGCTAAGCACACAAACCTAACCGCTGCAAAACCGCACAGCATTTCTTTCATCGATTAATTTACAACTGTCAAATATTTTAACACAAAAGTCTAGTGGTATTTGGTTGCTTCTGATTCTCTAACAAATAATATGATGATCTAGCTATAGTAGGCTTTTGTGTAGTCATATTTATTAAATATTTAAGTGTATACATGCATATAAATTTTGTTATAATGTAAAATAAAAAAGCTAAAATAAAAATAAAAACTAGTGTAAGTAAAATGTATTTTCATGGCTTCAAAACACGACTAAAATAAAATAAAAATGGATACAAATTAGATTTAATGATTTAAATTTTTAAAATGTAACAAGAAAATGACAGAATATGCTGAATGCTTTAATGCTCTCAAAATAATTAATGATTAAAAAATAAAAATAATTTAAAATTATATCAACTAGTGAATTACATTTGGCAGACCTAAAAAACTAAAACTACAAGAAACTAGCAAAGATACTGAAAACTAACAAAAAACTAAACTAAATTAAACTTAAACGACAAATAAATCAAATAAAATAACAAAATAAAATAAAAATAATAATGACTGATCAATTATTAATTGATTACATCAGTTAGCACATTGAGCTTGGTAGGCCCGGAATTCTAAAACTAAATAAATTCTAAAAAAAAATCTAAAAATAAAAAACAAAAAAAACACACTTAATAGAATTAAATAGATCAAATGAAAACTAACACCAAAAAATGTATTAAATTGAAAGGACAATAAAATAAAATAAAATAAAATAAACCTTAATTCTGACTGACTTGCTCTTATTTGTTTTCAGCTAAAGCAAAGAACCCTTTTCTCACCAAGAACCATTTTAAAGGTCTATGAGTTGGCTTTATGGTTCTTTGGAGATGAAAAAGCTCTTGAAGATGATGTTCTAGGTAGCAAAGAAAATGTGAAGCCTTCCAGGGTTATTTGAAGAAGTATAAAAAGCAGTATAAAGTAGATTTTGCTTATATTTGTCCTTAGAAGACCAAAGAAAAGCTTTTTAAGTTTATGGACTGTCACATTGAAGAAGCTCAGAATGAAAATACAAACAATGCTTTCTGAAATAGGCAAAAGCAAAAGGGAAAATCCTTAAAAAGTATTAGAAAAGATCCTCCTTGTTCACCTTCCTGATGTCTTTACACATAATCCTGGACATGCATTATAAATGAACGGATAATTAACGTGTGCGGTATGATGGGGAATATTAGCACTATAAGGGGAGCATCTGCCATACGCACAAAAACAGAGGCACTGTGGGTAAACAGAAAGGACTGTGGGTAAACAGAGACGACGGCGGGTGTTCCCTCGCCCCTCTCCTGCTGGTGGGGTGTTGTGGCGTGGAATATGATGGAAAATGTGGCCTGTGAATAATGCATTACCCTGTTGGTCAACAGTTCTTGATCTGCTTTAAAGAATGGAGGACTCTTTGCTATTATGAGATTAAAACCAGCCCACCTTTGTCTGCAAAAAGCCACGCCGCCACCGAACATGTCAACACTGCGATTCTGCCTGTCCACACATGAAAGTGCAGCTGCAGTTCAGGATGCCATATTACTATGAGTGTGTGGTGGTGGTGATATCAAAGCTTGTGTGCATGATACTGCTGCCCTCTTTAGATATTAAATTTTGCCATTTTATTTTATTTCAGACACAGTTTTGGTCATCTCGCTCTGTTAGCCCACCAAGACATGATGAGATACAACAAGTAACCAATCACAGTTTATGCTTTGTTTTTACGTTCCATTTAGGTGCATTTATCTGAACTAGTTTCTAACACAATAACAAAAGGAAACTGAAACAGAAAAAATAATAATGAATAAATATTAGAAATAACGCTCCACAAACTTGAATTTGCACATCCCAATAAGTCTAAAGTAAACAAACTTTTTTACAGGAATAATAATAATAAACCTAAATAAAATAAAATAAAAAGTTTGTGTATATCTAGTTAACTTGCTACTAAGTGCCTCAAACAAATCATGTCAATATTTTTCAAAATTTGATGACAGCTTCCACAAAATCCAATCATTTAATCCTCAAAAGCGCTCATTTTTACAACCTGATATCCGTAATTGACTACAATCATTTGTGTGTCCACTAGGTGGCAACACTTGGGTTTTTTAAATGTTTTGTTGTTGCTTTTAAAAACTACTTGAAGAAGATGGAAAAGTTGATAAAACAACTGAAAATGAAGGCAGAAACTACAAAAGTGTATTTGGAGAGAGGTCACGAAGTATGCGCGTACAATTCATATTTGAAAAAAAAAAAACATGTCGCAGCCATGTGCTGCCTTCTGAAGGTCAGGTGAGGTACATGCGCTACACAACGACATAGAAGTTTACAGTCAATAGACTGTGGTCAGGTTAACGCCATATAAAATCTTTCACAGGAATGGAAAACATAAGTACAGTGCGTTCAATGAATTTTACTGTTGTTTAACAACATACCAATTGCTAAGCTGACAAAACGTCTTTCTGAAAAAAACTTTCAGTATACAAAATCTGCTTAAAACAGTTTTGAAAGTTGATCTACGACCTTCATACAGTGTGTGCAACTGTAAAGACTGTAACAGCCTCTTGTTAAATTCAATATGGCATCTAACCTGATTAAGATCTAGGATTTAGAAAAGCTACAATGCTTAATCGTGCACGAGACGTAACAAAACTGGCCATTTAAGGCAATTTTGTGTGTATTATGCTGCAAATAAATTTAATGTGGACCAAAGACAATACCTCCAGTCATGCTTCATTTTAGAAGGAGATTGCACAAAATGAAGTACACCCAAAGAAAACAAGAATAACTTTTGATGTTTGCCAGTGATTTTATAGAAGAAAATCCAATGATAGCCTAAAAAAATAATTAAAATAAAATTGCATGCAAATAAACACGGGTTTGCAGTCTGCGAGGACCAAAAAGATGTCAGTGACCTGCTGTGTTGTGTATCTTAATTAGATCTTGCCAAAACTGAATGAGCCTTCTCAAATGACGACAGTCACTGACGTGAAAAGAACACAAATATAATAAAACGGAGCAGAGAATATTGCTCTTAAGTGGTTGTGATTTTCCACATGAGTAGCTTTAGTGTGACATAAACTCCCTGCTTGAGTCCTCTCAGGTATGTATGTGTGTGTGTGTGTGTGTGTTTGAGCGAGAAAAAGAGACACGAGTAGCTCATCCTCACGTAATCATTCCTCAACTTAATCTCTGTGTAGCAATGTTAGCTCTGGTCTGCCAGAGAAAGTTAAATATTCACGATACAAGGCAATCTACTCAGTGTTCAAACAAAGTGCCCTGCCAAGTTCAGCCATGTATGTAGAGACTCGCTGAGGGAAGGAGAGAGAGAGAGTGTGAGCGGGAGAGAGAAAGGATCTATTTTATTATTCACATAAGGCATAATAAACCAGGGCTGCTCGGTTAGCACTTAAACTCCCAGCGCTTTAGTGGTTATCCTTAATGCGACAGCACTGATTTGAGCACATCCTATTAATAGTCCAAGGGTCTCATCTTAATGCCAGGATCCATGTTAATAAGTATTCGTAAAAAGCTATTAATAGATGCACACCTCTTTTTCTGAGCCTGTTGGATTTAACGACACATTCACGTGTGTGTTTTACAGTAAGTGTGTGTGCGTAGCTTCAATATATGAGCTCTGAGGTGTGTGTGTGTGTGTGGCTCGATCTCCAGCTGTGGGCCCTGGTGTGTTCAGGCTCCAGGATGCTGGCCAAGCAGGAGGGAGTGAGACATGGATATTTAATGGCCAGGGACACAGATGCCCTTCACCAGAAAACCTCCCAGCCTTTGATTCCCACACATTACAGCCTAATGGAAAACAAGACCAGCGTTTATGCTTATCAAGCATAATTAAAACAGGCCGGTTAGTATACAAGTCCATCAGGATTCATCCACTTCAGTGATAGGATGCAAGATTTCTACATGGATATATATCTTCCTATATAAGCTAAAGCGTGTATTTTTGTGAATATCAAATTAATACATTATAATTTGATATTTGATGAGTATTATGCTGTTCAAACGGTGCTACAAACACATATTTGTAAGAGATAATGTTCAGACAGCCAGTGATTATGTCAAATTAAATTCTCTTAGGATGATGAGGCTACTTAACAAATACACTGGTGTTCAAAAGTTTGGGGTCAGTAAGAAATTAACATTTTTTATTCAGCAAGGATGCATTATATTGACCTAAAGTGGCAGGAAGGACAATTACTTTTTGATAAAAAAAAAAAAAAATCAAAGAATCCTGAAATACATGTATCACGGTTTTCACAAAAATACTAAGCAGCACAACTGTTTTCAGCATTGATAATAAAAAATGTTTCTTAAGCACCAAAATCAGCATATTAGAATGATTTCTGAAGGATCATATGACTCTGAATTTGAGTAATGGTTTCTGAAAATTCAGCTTTGCCATAACAGGAATAAATTACATTTTAAAATATAAATTAAAATAGAATAGAGTTATTTTAAAATATAACATTTCAAAATATTACTGTATTTTTGATCAAATAAATGTAGCCTGAGTGAGCATAAGAGACTTATCGACACAATCCTTTGAACGGTTGAGTAAATAAATACACGCACACGGAATACTGACTTGAGACAAAATAATTGATGCGAGCATGAAATAATGATGTGAAAGAAATTAGTACAGCGTAGGAAACCGGATCGCATTCAAATATACAGTTTAACGGTCAGTATATAGAGATATCTGAACACAGAATGCAGCAACTGACCAATCAGAATCAAGTATTCCAGAGCCATTCACTGATTTGAGAGTTTAAATATTTAAAAGAACTTATAAAAATAACTTAATGAAATCACAACCTACTTAAGCCATTTTTTACGAAATAAAAAACAAACAAAAAAAAAAACAGTAAAAATATAGTGTTCATGTATGTATGTGTGTATATATAAGCATAAATACAGTAAAAAAATAAGTACAATTAATTCAATGTAATTTTCAATATATATTTTCACACAGAAAGACAAAAAACATCTAATAAAAAGACACCACAGATCAAACAAATGAATAAATCATATGCATTTGAAACATGATGACAATGTTAAACTATGGTTGTCATGTCTCTATATTCCAGCCAATCACAACGCTGGGGTCTATAAACACACTCAGTATCTTCCAGCAACCCTCCACCACCCCGACTCAACCTTTAATTTCATAATTAGGTCCGGTGGGGGAACTTGAGGGAGTCTGGGATGAGTCTCATGCTCATGACAAGCCTGTTTATCATTTTCCTCATTCCTTATTTATGTTATTATCAAATGGACATGTAGACTTGTGAAATCAAAGGAAGAATGTCATGTCTATAGCAAGACAAGAAGAGTTATTATTAAATTGGTTTATCTCAATTCAAAAGAATTTTACTGTGCTGAAATTTCAACAGCATAAGGTGACACTTATCTAGACTCAAAAATCACACAGTAAAACTGCCCTATTGTTTTAAATACGTTATGTTTCCATCTCCAAGTGCAATACAGGAATGTGTGTGTGTGTGTGTGCGTTTGTGCGCACTTCTATGTTGGGCAGGTGTGTTTAAAGAGGTGTGTGATTTCACTCTCCATATTTTGACACCTACATCTACATCTAAATAACGTCTATACAAAAAAAAACACAAATACACTCAAGCAATCACCCAATTTATTTTTGTTCTGATCCTGAATCTCCTTTGTTCTGAATGTCTTTGAATCATCTGACTTTAATTTCTAATGACTTAATCAGACTCAAATAAAGCGGCAAACCACTCCAGAAACATCACTCTCTGTGCCAGACGTCTACAATTCCTCAAGACACTTTTATAGGCGTTTAAGCGAGGAAGGTGGGCCGCACACACTCGCACACACTGTATATGACACCAGAGTTGTTTTGGACTGCTGGGGTATTGTTTTGTCTGCTACTCATGATAAGGGTAATTTGTCTGGTAGGTTTAAAGAGGAGAGATAATGTCGCTATAATGAGAAGGCTGACTGAGGAAATGTACAGTGTGGCAGAGAGGTAATTTGTAAAGATAGCCCATATTCTGTCAGCGGTTGAGAGGAGGAGCTGGCTCTGCGAGGAGCTCTGTGAAATGAATGTATGGGCTTAGCTTGCACAAACACAAAGACAAACAAGCACACTAAAGATCATCAGAGGTAATGGATTCTTCAATGTCTCTCTTGCCTCAAAGACTTTGTCCTCACACATACAGTATAATACAATATATTGAACTATATATGCACTATATATATATATATATATATATATATATATATATATATAGTTTCCACAAAAGCAAAAATATTAAGCAGCACTTTTTTCAACTTTGATAACTGAAAAAAAAAGTCTCGAGGGCCAAATCAGATTAAAAAATTAAATGATTTCTGAAAGATCACGTGGCACTGAAGACTGGAGTAATGGCTGCTGAAAATTCAGCTTTGCCAAAATTTTAAAATATATTAAAATATAAAATGGATATGTTAATAGTAAAAAATATTTTACAGTATTACTCTTTTGCTGTATTTTTGATCAAATAGATGCAACCTGGGTGAGCATTTTTAATTCTTAAAAAAAAAAAAAAAGTAGTATGAAGAACCACTTGGTTTACGAGTTTATGAAAGAAATAACTTAAAAAAAAAACACTAATCATATACATTAGCCATGAATGTTTCCATAAATAAATAAATAAATCATAAAAGGTTGTGCATAGCATGGCATTTTACAGCAGCACTGTCAGATTAGATGTATTGGAGCTTGTGCATGTGTGTTTATTTATGGCTGTTTATTGCTACAATATATGCGTTTCATCATAATCATGACTCTTACACAGGAGACTCAATGATACGCATGTCAGGGGCCTCTGAAACTGGCTGTTGCATTGGGGGACCAATCATAAAACTGACTATTGTACTTTATGTAAAAGACCAAGAGCAATTTATCACTTCCTGCTTGTCATAACAAGGAATAGACTTAACAATTCCAAATAAACAAGTTAATTAAATAATCCAATTATAAATAACTTCAAGCTTCAAAAGAACACAAAAAATAAAATTTTTCCCAAAAAAAAAAAAAAAAAAAAATCAACGACTTGACTGGAATGTCCATTCCTCACAAAATCTAGTATAATTTGTCTTCAGATAACATGGAATACAGATCATGAGTCAAATGGACCACTTTTAAACCATTCATTTAAGTCAACAAATGTTTTTGCTTTTGTTTTTTTTCTTTGTGTTTCCTTTTTTCCATCCACAGCAGATTTTGCAGTAAAAATTCCCATTAGAGACAAAAGAGCTTTATACACGTACTGTAATGCGAGAGCAACTGAGAAAAGATCCATCTCAATGTGCGGATTCAAACACACAATTAATAATCGCTGTTACCGCCACCCGCCTACCGCTGACCGCACTGGAGCAAAAACAAATGTTGCGAAAGGCACATCGGCTCCCTCATTAATTTGAGAGTAGGGTCATTACTTGTTTGAGGCAGAGTGCATTAGTCGTGTAGACAGGAAGGAGCAATGATGCGGCCCACCGCCGTCGGGGGATAAGGACGTTTTTTCCCATTTTTAAGCCTAGACAGGAAGTGGGGGGTGCGGATTTTACAAGGAACGGTCAAGTATGACCTTACAAGCCAAACTTGCCTTGCATGAGGGGTGTAATGGAGGGGTGCAGGGCAGTTGATGTAGTGTCTTGAATTTTATTTATTTATAAATTGGGAGCATACCCAATTTTTCTTAATTGAATTCCCAGTATAAGCTGTTTAAAAACAAAAATACTAACCTCGCTAAATTTATTGACAGGGCAATGAAATAAATATCAAGGGGCATGTGCAGGGAGTGGGGAGGGCTCAATCCATGGATTATTATTATTATTTTTTTTAAATAATAACATGTCGTACTCATCAAAGTAAGTCCCCCTCTCCCTCTTTCTGCTTCTCTCTCTCTCTGTTCTTAGCAAATTAGGGAACAATGTGAAAAAATGCTTAGCACACGAGAAAGCGAGCCCATGCAGACAGGGAAGTGGGTCCCTTGAGGGTGCCACCGAGTCACACATACATAAATCTAAAGCCAGATGCAAACAATCAATTTTCAATTTTAATTATTTACCATGCCCTGCCAGATAGAGGCATTCATTTTCCTTCTCTGTCTGGATTAAAAATTAAAAATTAGGAGATTAATATTTGGCAGAGTGGGCAGAAAAGGGTTTCCCCCGTCCAAAAATTTTATTAGTACCCCTTTTATGCTGTGTGACCGGCATGCTGAACACAGCAATCGATAACTTAATAAATTCTCACTGACCCTCTGTTGGCCCCATGTTTATACATTTACACACACACACACACACACACACCTGCAAAGTCCTTCTATTTCAATAACATTCACACACAACTTCTCTAATACTACTAGCTCTCTTACTAAACAGTTATTTTTGCTATGATTTAGCTAGGTACTATAAAAAATGATGACCCTTGACCCCTAAATAACATTCTGAAATATTACCTTAGCACTAAAGCAATCTTACATTCATGTTCACAAAAAAGTGTGAAGTGATATTCCTGTTTTCTAATGTTCAGCAAAAGCTAAACGCAGTGCAACAGAACCAGTTTATTAATAATTGGAGACACAATTTATTCATTTGATTTTAAAAATATTAAATTTGATTAATTGCTACCATAATTTGATTACAATTTTAATTGTAATCAAATTTTAAAATACACACAGCTGTTTGTTTTTGAAGTTTTTGAAGTCTTTTATGCTGTACTCATTTAACCAAAAATACAGAACAGTAATATTGTGAAATATTATTACATTTTAAAAATAAACGTTTTCTATTTTAACATATTTAAAAAAAAAATAAAAAATTGTAACTGCAAAGCTGAATTTTCAGCAGTGTCAGTGTCACATGATTCTTCAGAAATCATTCTGAAATGCTGATTTTGTGCTCAAGAAACATTTGATTAACAAAGTTTGAAAAACAGTATTTACTTAAAATCCTTTCTGAATAACAGTATCACTTTCATTCATACATTCATTAAAATAAATTCTTACTGACCCCAAACTTTCTAAACTAATGTTATTTAAAAGTTGTTTTGCATATGTACACACACACCTTTAAGTTGTAGCCAGTGAAAATCCTGATTGTACTACCATGAAGAGAAAACCAAAAGTGTGTAAGTGATTTTGGGTCTGGGTCAGGTCACAGGGTCTTGTTTAAGGGCCAGGTTCTGTCTCAAATTAATGCCTGTGCTGTGGTCTAGTCCTGCAGTTGAATGGAAAGAACAAGATCACAGCCATGACAACACTCCCAGCCAGTCAGAGCAGAAAACATCCAGCATCCAGAAGCTAAACATCAGTAGAAAGAAGGCTGCTGTATTAGACAAAACATATAAGAATACAGAAAGAAAATGTCAGTGAAAAGTACTCTCTGAAGCCGAGAGTACAACTGTATGTACTGTATGTTCATTTGTTTCTTCCATTCTTCCTTTTCCTTCTCTACTTTAGAGTGTTTGCGAGGCTACAGCTAAAACATGCAGACGCATGATCCATATACATCAGAAGAATGTACCAAGAACTTTCATTTATCATTTTTGAACAGGCTGTACTAAGATTTAGATGTAGTCAGACCATGATCATAGTCAGAAGGAGAGTTTACCTACTGGGTTTAGCAAGCCAACCCACAAGAGTCAAGCTTATTGGCCAGAGCAGTGCCCCGTAGCTGTATATGACCTTTCACCTCAGCGAAAGAAAGGGCCATAGACACCTGTGCACTGAGAGGAAAAGGTCTGACCTTCTGTGGAGTCATTCTCTGAAGTCCACAACAGCAAAGGTCAAGAGGTTGACCTCTGCCTTGGCAGGATGACCCCCTGTGATAGGCCACTTGACCCCGCTTACTGTGGAGTCCACTGGGGCCCAACCACCTCTTGGCCACTGCGGAGTGCCACTGACAAATGAGGTCAGGCCAGAAGAGAGAGATTTATGTCTCTATACACTCACAAACACACACACATAATAGGCTCCAGCTTTGTGGAGTGCAGAGGTGTAACCAACTACAAATACAGCAAACTGTGAGAGAATATGTGTGTGCAAGAGTAATAGCTCCACTGTGAGTACAGGAAACAGAAGTAAGCAGAATTTAAAGGTACAGTTCACATAAATTACTCACAAATTAATCACGTCGTTCCAAAACTGTGAGACTTTCTTTCTTCTGTGGAACACAAAATAATATATATGTGACCCTGGACCACAAAACCAGTCTTAAGTAGCACGGGTATATTTGTAGCAATAGCCAAAAATACATTGTTTGGGTCAAAATTATTGATTTTTCTTTTATGCCAAAAATCATTAGGATATTAAGTAAAGATGATGTTCCATGAAGATATTTTGTAAATTTCCTACCGTAAATATATCAAAACTTAAAGGTGCCATAGAATGGAAAACTGTCTTTGCCTTGGCATAGTGGAATAATAAGAGTTCTGTACATGGAAATGACATACAGTGAGCCTCAAACACCATTGTTTCCTCCTTATGTAAATCTTGTGAATAAAAAAAGACCACTGAAAAATAGGCGAATCAGAACATAACACTGACTGTTACGTAACAGTCGGGATCACTAATAGTTACGCCCCCGACATTTGCATATACCCGCCCATGTTCTAGGCCAACCGAACCAGCCGAACCATCAGAAGTTCTGCAGGTATTGTGAAGAAACAAGCGAGGACAACAGCGAAAATGGCAGATCATGGAAATAAAAGTTATGTTCCAGGCTGTGCAGGGGATGTGAAGCGCAGGGATGGGTTGGTGTCTGTATTCAGAAAGGTACGGAAAGCAAATAACGCGTTCTACTAAAATAACACGAGCCGCTAAAGGGACATGGTTAGCTCGTTGCTAGCTGTAGCCTGTTACAGTACATAAGATTTCACTTACCACATAAACAGAGTAAGGAGAGATGACTGAGGATGATGGCGAATGATTTACAGATCTTGAGCACCACTGACAAGCATCTGATCTTGTAAAATATGTGGCAAGTACTGCCGCTCCATAGTATAAACAGAGTATGTGCGATTGCGAATCTCGAAAGTGAAAGTAAAAAACGATCGTGCATTTGAAAACAGTTTCAATGCCCAGCATATTAATAGCGGCTCCCTGATTCCCGCATTTTATTTACAGTATAATTACCCAACGATATAACTGCGCGAGAAAGTATTGAAATATATATTTTCCCTGTGTTTCCTTCCTGTGAACTACTGAAATGAGCTGCACTGTGAAACAGCCAATCAAAGCAGAGCTCAACATTGAGCCGCACTGTGAAACAGCCAATCAGAGCAGAGCTCAACATTATTATTCATGACCGTTGCACATAAGCCAATAACAGACCATTTTATTCTGGGGAGAAATCCTAGGGTTGTAAATAGACATGTAAAACTGTTTCTGGAGAATTTTTGCCCTTACCTAAGCCACATACCTTCTATGTAGATATCAGAGAACAATTTAAAATATTGTATCAATGCATTCTATGGCACCTTTAATTTTTGATTAGTAATATGCATTGCTAAGAACTTCATTTGGACAACTTTAAAGGCGATTTTCTCAATATTTTGACTTTTTTTTGCACCCTCAGATTCCAGATTTTCAAATAGTTGTATCTCGCAAAATATTGTCCTATCCTAACAAACCATACATCAATGGAAAGCTTATTTATTCAGCTTTCATATGATGTATAAATCTCAATTTCAAAAAATTGACCCATATGACCCGTATAGGTTTTGTGGTCCATGGTCACATATTACAGAATATATTCACGTATAATACAAATTTCATATGGGATAGTGAATACTGGGCTTGCATGCTCTAAAATAATGGAAAATAGCACCCTAAAACTTTTGTAAACATTGGAAATACAACTCTCGCACTATATTTTAAGCCTTTTGATGCTGTACTACAGCTTGTGATGAAAGGACTTTCTTCGTATGCAACCATTCAAATATGGCGTCTTTAGATGCAACAGGTTTGTAAACCTAAGTCAAGCGCTTAAAAGGATAGTTCACCAAATATGAAAATTCTCTCATCATTCAATCACCCTCATTTCATTCCAGACCTATATGACTTTCTTTCTTCTGTGGAAGACAAAAGTAGATATTTTAAAGAAAATATTCATGTAAAATACAATTTTCAGTGTTATTTTACATACAGTATAATGAAAGTGAAGGGGGACTAAGGCTTTTAAACTCTTAAATGAATGAAAAAATCACCCTAAAAGTTTACATACACTAAATTTTAAGACTTTTGATACTATACTAAAGCTTTGTGTGGTGAAAACCTTCCTCATCTGCCATTTGTACATGGCGTCTTTAGATGCAACACGTCAAGTTTGTCACATACATAAGCCAAGTTCAAATATTTCCCCCCCAAATTGAAAATTATGTCATCACTTCCTTTTTTTGGAACGTCAATGGATGTCAGTGGAAACAAAAACAGTTTGGTTACTAACATTCTTCAATATATCTTCTTTTGCATTTCACAGAAGAACACATAGCTATATTATGGTTTCAGGAGATGTGAAATATAGCTCACAAGTCAAGAACAAGTGTTTTTTTAGAGCACAACAGACCCAGTCCTCACTCACATCCATTATAGGGAAAAGAGCGGCAAGCACATTCTCGCTCTTTTTGTCTTCCGCAGAAAAAAAGAAAGTCTGGAGCAAAGTAAGGTTGAGTAAATGACAAGAAATTATGTTTTTTTGGTGAATCATTCCTTTAAGGTGTCTGGAGCTAATTTTTTCGACATCTTGTTCGAGATCCAGCAGAGCCAAAGTCAAAATTTCCATAAATAAAAATATTTCTTTACAGGGTCTAGAGCTAATTTTTCAACATGTTTCCAACATCTAGCTAGAGTTCCAGCACAGCCACATCCAACATTTCCGTAAATGAAAACTTGGAGTGAGTGTAAGTGTACTGGCGATGCACTCTCCATCAGGCGCATACCTGAGCTCAAGGTCAGAGCAGTCTGGAGCTGGATTCACAACCACAACAGCACATCTAAAATACAAAAAACACACACACACACATCCCAGTTTGCAAAATTAGCGCTAGGTAGCAAATTAACAATAGCTGTCCCGCTCTAGCCACGTCCGATCGCTTATTTATTCTTTTTAGCCCAGCTAAGAAACATAAATAAATAAATATACGCACATATCAATCTATCTCTATCTTCCTTGCTCTCTTCTTCTCTTTAAAGTGATGCTGTGGGCTTTTACCGGAATGGTGCTCGGGCACAGGGATCATTTATAACCGAGTGGCGGTGCTAATGCAGCTTCCGCAGCTTGCCCGATGTTTTATTCATGGGCTTTTATTATTAGGGCCCCACTTAAAAAGGTGAGCCTCCGCTCGGGCCTAGCCGGTCCTCCTCACCCCACGTATCTATCACCCTGACAAGAGCGTCTTCCTCTGGAAGTCTTTCAGAAAACTTCAAACAGAGACGCTATTGATTTTTTTGCCCAATCCCTCCTCCTCCTCTTTCTCTCCCCACACCTCCGTCACTACCCTCCACCTGGGCACCAGAATACATCTTGTCTGAGAGTTTGAAAAGAGAAAAAAGGGAGTTAGAGAGAGAGTCTGGACCTGGCATAATGAAGGCTAAGATGGCAGGGAAGTTTGGCTGTTGTTTGTTGTTGTGTGTCTGACCTCAATGGCAACTCAGAAGCGCATAAGCAAAGGCGGGATGCATGAATTTAAATGTGACAAATTGAGAGACTGAGCTGCATTCAAGAAATGATATCAGTCTACTCAAAGACATGCCCTCACATGAATAAATGAACTTTGAGTTATCATATATACAGGCTTCGGTAGTAAAAGAATACTTAGGAAGAGTTAACTGGTCTTTTGTCATACATTCTTGATGGTTTCATTAAAAATAAAATAAAATAAACATTTAATAAAAATTAAATAATACAAAATATAAAAACATTTCTATAATAAAATGATAAATAAGATATGGTTCATTTATAACAAAAGATTCAGACTTAAAAGAGTCACTTTGCAGAAGCTACAAATGCAGAAATGCCACATGCATCCCCCTCATTCTTCAAAAAAAAAAAACAAAACAAAAAAAAACAAAAAACAAACTGTAGCTAATGCCTGGCACACGCACAATTAAAAATGTAATTAATAATACAGCTAGAGGTCCATTCAGACGAAGAGAGGACACAGTATCTTCTTTGTGAAGACTTCAGCTTTTGCCAGCAGTGGAAAGTACCCTTGTAATGCTTGTAATGCTTGTAATGCAGTCTTTATTCAATCTGAGAGATAACTGTTGTTTCTTTTGTACTGGTTGCATTTCCTGGAATACACCACTGATTATTGCTCTTTATCTTTTAAGCTATTATTCAAAATATTACAATGTATAATTCTTGGCCTTTTGACTGCACAATTTGTGGTTTCCATTAATTTTCCCTGCACTCTGGCATATCAATATTTGAATCATTTCACAATTATTAATATTTTCTAGCACAATGAGGGTTAATGAGGTCAAAAAGACACCAAGAAAGAGGAGTGAAATGTTTAAATGAACTTTCTTCGTGGTCTGGATAGACAGGGAGATTGAGATATTTATCATTATTTTCCATTTCGCTGAGCTTAGACAAGTCTACTAATCTGTCGGTTATTTTCTCCTGGTTAACCCTCCTCCCCTAAAAAAAGCTAAACAAAATAAAACCCAGACAGACTGATGAAAAGGTGAACTATTATGGACTTCTGTTCTCATTTATGAAATGCTAATGTCTTATGGACACGTTATGGGCATAGATACTTCTGCCAAAGCAGTTAGAATACTAGACTTGGTAAATAAATACTGCCAGGTTTCGTTAACAAGTCATGATTCTACAATTTTGTTTTTGTTGCATGTAAACAGATTTAAGACTGATGAACACACTATACACTGGACAAAAGTCTGCCATTTTTACAGAAAAACAAATGGCATCTGTGGTTGCCAGAATATTTCTATGAAAATAGAACAGTATGAAAATATATTTGCAGAATAACCTGTACACTTTAGAGTTTAAAACTCTAATTTCCAAAATAAATAAAATAAAATACAGGTAAATCCAACAGCCCTCAAGTTTTGTACCTTTAACATATACTGACATCCACCAATATGTATATAAGTATGTATATTTGTGTGGGTAAGTACATATTATAAATACATATACAGTATGGCGTCATCACACTCAAAACCATTACATCTGTATTACTGTTTGATGATTATTGCAGTCAAATAATTTCAGACATTTCAAATAATCACAATATGTAAAGTGGACTTCCTTAGACAATGAACTGCTCCTGCTTTATTGTACTGTTAATTACATGGGATAAAAAGGCATCTGCTATAGAAAGTGGGTTAAGAGTTTGAATTTAAACAAATTTAGTTTGTTCTTAACAATTGGTTTTTAATTTTAGCTCCATTCAGAGCTTTTCATCAAAAGCCAAAGAAACCAAATTAATTTTCTACATGTCTGCGAGAACGTCTTTACCACGGAAAATGTACTTTTCCTTTTTTTTTCTCCACTGTACCACTAGTGCTGTTGTTCACCTCCAAAACACACTGCCTCCGGCACCTTTCCACTTTCAGCATTTGCGTGGCGCATCTGTTTTTTCTGCATTTGTTTACCAGGATGACAATCTTTAGTCTCTTGTCTCTCACTTTGGACTGCGAAGGAAGTGTTTATAGACCTGTGCTTCTTGCAACTGGCAGCAAGCACCCCTACAGGAGCATAAATTAGCACCCGTGCCAGCAATGCAGCCGTCCCTGGGACCCCAGCGAGAGGTATCAATATGGGGCGTAAAGCAAGCTGTGACCCTGATTGTGGCAGGCCAAATGTTCCGACAGAGATGTAACCTTTTACAGCTGTTAGACCTTCCCACAACACCACCTTCCCATATTATCACACCAACACAATCTTTTTTTCTCTCACACGTTTTCTCTTCCTCACTTTCTTCCAACGTTTCCTCGTCTCCCATCTCATACGCAGGCCCTCTCCGCATCTGATTAATTGTATGAAAATTTGATGCAAGACAAAAACAAGAAAAAAACAAAGGTGAGAATGTAGACAAAAGAAAGAAAGCAGGAGGAGAGGGGCAAACAAAACATGCGACACCAAACAAATGCAAACCCATTAATATTTCATTCTAATTGAAATATTCATATGTATTGCCGTGCTGAGACCTTTCATCAGTCCTTCGAGGGGTGGGGCACATGGGGTAAAGGGCCGAGAGGTGGGCTGGGTATTCCACTACAGTGGGTTTCAACTCTCAAATGTCAACCTGATGTGGCACGACAGGGTAGAAGACAAATACCCAGGAGCTCCAACTAAAGCAGAACAGTCAGAATTCAGTTATCAAACCCCTCTTTCACTGAAATAGGCCAATATTACATTGTTTTTTGGTAACCGAAAGATAGTGGGTTATGTACACACAAAAAATAAATAAATAAAAAATAAATCTTGCTCGCATTGCATACAACTACTAAAAGTGTGCTAAAGTTAATCCAAACGGGAATATGTATGTGCACGAGTATATTAAATGTGATGAAAAAAGTGTACTGTGAAATGATGATAAAGAACATCGTTCTATTGATTTGAACGTATAGGGCTGAGCGCAAAATACAATTCGACCAATGTAGTCTGATTCATGAACAAAAAACTGATTTTTATTTCATTTTATCTTTAATTAATTAATTAATTACAGGGCACATTAAATTGATTGAAAAGTGACAGCAAATAGATTTATAATGCAACAATAGATTTTTATTTCAAATAAATGCAGTTTCTTTTCCTGAAAAAAATGTATCACAGTTTCCACAAAATGATTAAGCATTACAAATGTTTTCAATACTGATATTAATTAGAAATGTTTCTTGAGCACCAAATCAACATATTAGAATGATTTCTAAACTGGAGTAATGGCTGCTGAATATTCAAGCTTTGGAATCACAGGAATAAATGACATTTCAAAATATATAAATAGTGATCGACCGATATTGATTTTTTAGAACCGATACCGATACCAATTATTTGCATGTTTATGTGCCCGATAACCGATATGCAGAACCGATATTTATTTACTGTTATAAAATACTTCACTTTGCTTTTTCCTCTTTTCAGTCATCTTTTTTTTGTGTTTAAAATTTGCAGTGTTTAATTTTAAATTTAATATTAATATTACAACAATAAAAAAACATTTTATTTATAAAAAGCATCAGCAGCAACAACACTAATATTAACAATAAGCAAAATGAATGTAGAATATCTAATGTTTTCAAATGGAGAAAATAAAGACAGGAGTCATATCAACTTCATTTTAAATTACAGTTTTACTAGGTTTATAAGCTGTTTAATAGACTCGAGAATAATTCACTGGATAATGTTAATTCACTGAATAATATTCTCTGGAATATTGGAATATAACAAACTTTTATTTTTATTTTTTATAAATACAAAGTATTTTATTGCATTTCTCAAAATTATTGTTTTTGTCCTTGTAGATTATGAAATGCCTGCTGACAGCGCGGTTTATCAAAGAATACTCAAACTGCGATCGCTCGCGGAGATAAATTATTAATTTCCATAGAGTTTTTATTGTATTTTTTATATGTATTTATTTAAATGTTTATTAGCGAAATAAATTATATAGTAAATGCTGCTACAATTTAAAGGTGTTTTAAACAAGTGAATCTTAAAAGTTACATGCGGAGGCCGTGCTGGAGCATTTCCTGAGCATCAACCCGCTGAGCGAACAGCAATATGAAGCGGATTCACAAGGCTAATGATGAGCAAATATACAACAGAGAGAGAATTTAATTCAGCGCTTTTATTTCCAACATACGCTCATTCATGGCTGTATTGTTTAACTCATGCAAAGTTACCTCCTTATTGGGAGAGGACTTGACGGATTTAAGTGTGTCTAGCTCGTCCATCCGCACTCATCCGCGGCGAGTATACTTTGAAAGCTGCTCGGAAGCGGCTGTGAGCGAGACAGGACAGAACGCGGAAAGTGAAACTTACCCGGGCCTTCAGCCTACGTGACTCCGACTTCACGAGATTAACGATGAGCATAGACAACAGAGAGAGAATTCAATTCAGCGCTTTTATTTACAACATGTGCTCACTCATGGCTGCGTATTATTTAATTCAGGCAAAGTTACGTCTTTATTGGGACAGGACTTGACGGATTATTTATATGCCTCCGTGAGTTGCTCTCTATTTCTTAGAGCCAAGCTGCATAAACTACATAACAGGCATTTATGTAATGCATCTAATTTGTGCATTAATGGCTGTTATGTTAAATAAAGTTTACTAACTATAGCAAATCAAGTGCTTGTGCATGCCGTTGTTGTTGTCCCGTCTCCCCTCAGACGCGCTGCAATGGCGATCCTGCGCGCAATTCTCATAACACCCACAAGATGGCGGCATTTATCGGTGAATCCGATATTATAAAACCGATACCCGATTATGGTAAAATGCTTAAATATCGGGAAAAATATCGGTAAACCGATATATCGGTCGATCTCTATATATAAACCCAATATATTAAAATACAAAACAGTCAATTTCAGTTGTAACAATATGTCACAATATTACTGCTTTTACTGTATTTTTGAGCATAAGAGACTTCTTTCAAAAACATTAAAAAAAACTTAACTCAAACTTTTGAATGGTAATATGTGACCCTGGACCACAAAACCAGTCATAAGGGTCAATTTTTTTTAAATCATCTGAAAGCTGAATAAATAAGCTTTCCATGTATGGATGTATGGTTTGTTAGGATAGGATAATATTTGGCCGAGATACAACTATTTGAAAATCTGGAATCTGAGGGTGCAAAAAAATAAAAAATAAAAAATAAAATAAAAATAAAAAATAAAAATACTGATAAAATCGCCTTTAAAGTTGTCCAAATGAAGTTCTTAGCAATTCATATTACTAATCAAAAATTAAGTTTTGATATACTTACAGTATAAAATTTACAAAATATCTTCATGGAACATGATCTTTACTTAATATCCTAATGATTTTTGGCATAAAAGAAAAATCGATAATTTTGACCCATACAATGTATTTTTGGCTATTGCTACAAATATACCTGTGCTACTTAAGACTGATTTTGTGGTCCAGGGTCACATATATAAATATGAAGGGTGGGGGGGACAGAAAAATAAAATCATATAGTAGTAAACACTAGTACAAACACAAGTAAAGTAACAAGGACCATTTAAACATTTACCATGATTTGCGCCACTTCTCACTTAGTCTCGTGCTATAAAACACGAAGTTTCAACATTTCAGCAGAGCACGAGCAAGTTAAGTGATTTGAATTGTGGAGTAGTGTGTCAGTAGTTAATCAGGCTGTGATTATGTGCTGCTACTGTATAGACACAGACCAAGGTTATTAATGATGAGCAGATGGAAAGTAAACAGAAGAGGCGGACTTACATTGTCGTTTATAACGTATGTGGCAGGATCTCATACAGGCTCTGAGTTCCCCTCTGTGGCGTTGTACCCGACGTGTCTACCCATGGTCCCCTGAGGTGGACTAACTGTATGAGGTAAACGCATCAGGAAAAAAAATCAATGCCTCTTCTTCCTTTAAGTGCTCGATATTTTTTGTTTCTCATGCTGTAGCCTTAATTCGATGCACCAATCAAAGGTAGCGTCATGTCTAATTTTGGCCTTGGGACACTTGTTAGTGTTGTGACCTCATCCCAGAGAGGGGGGCAAGGGGGCCATCACTCCCGTTTGACCTCCCCCTCCCTTTCTCCACCCCAGTCCCGACTCTCCTGCGAGTCAAGGACGAGAGTAATTGACATGGAACTTTCAAAAATGAGTTTGGCCACGTGTGCCACTTACGGATGGGCTTCCCACCACTCCGCTGGGATCATTTGTTACTCAGCCCTGATTGGCCCTGACAAAACAATACCTTAAAAACTCACCAAAGTAAATTATGGGCTTGGTAAATGGCCAGGGGGAACGGCGGCCGGGGCCCTGGAGCTTTGGCACACCGCCAGGCGCAAAACAAAGTAATGCGCTTTTGATATTAATAACTGAGATGATATTGATCCGCGCCGTGGCAGAGCCCTCGGTGAGCCATCCGAGAACGGCCCGAGGACGGCTCCTTGAGGCACTTCCACTCTCCCTGCTGAAAACCACTTCTCCAGTGGGGCCATTTCATTTGAGTGTCTTTAATTACATGAAATGGATTCCATGGGAAAGGAAGAAACTGGGGGGGAACGAGGGGTGGGGATGGAGAGAGGAAAGCACATAAGGGAGAGAAGCGTGCTGGGGAAGTCACTTCAGCTTCCAGCATCACTGCACTGTCAACGGTCGTGTCCATCTCATCTGCTTTCTTTTTGTTACCATAGATTTTTGCTTCTGCACTCAATAACGCAATGCCCTGTGTTTACAAATGGATAGATAGAAAGAAGGGAGGAAGAGAAAAGGCAACAGGCAGCAGGGAGACATCAAGGGAATGCTGAAACAGGGAAGGGCAAAAAAAAGCAGCCTGGTTACTGCCTCTGTTAAATAAAAAATATATAATTTTTAATTGGGTTCAAATCCTCAAATCCTGGCTATATATAAAATTAAAATATTACAAAATACATTTAATTAACTTAACAAAATTGTTCAAAAAGCTGGTTTTGGAACTAAAAAATAAAATACAAGACTTTATGACTTTTTCCTATATATGTAATATGTAGAACATGCTTTTCCTGTATACATCTTTCTTGTTTCACAGGAAAAAGTTATACACAGTCTTAAGTGAAATGAGAGTGAGTCATTTTTCAGTTTAAAGCGAAAGACAGAACACGCGATTGGACTGAATGTATTTAGATATGAGAATGCACAATTTCTGACACCATGTACCACATTTTACACACTTTTAACTACAATAATTATGCAGCTTAATTATCAAAGATGCAGTACATAGTGTATTGTGAAGTTGAATTCACAAGACGCTCCACTCAAAAATTGCATGACACTTTATTACCTTTGAGAGTTTACACTGAACAGTCCTTCCAACGAGAGTGATTTTTACACGAGAGCAGGCGAGAAGACAACCATGATTACAACAGGCTGCATAGTCCACAAGCAATGAGAGAATGATGTAATGTTGAGATATATGGTCTATGGAATGGTTCTATTCATTCTCCCGCTGTATACAAAGGCTAATTCCTCATAATGTAAATAGACTGTGTTTGCATTAAATAATTAGCAAAGTCTTGCTAACTGTTTAACAGTGGTAAGAGAAAAGCTGTGACTCACTCCAGACAGCAAAAGCTAAAGCCAAGCCCTCTGCTCTTTCTTCCTTTTCCCTCTATTGTATGAGAGGATGCTCTGTTCCATAATTTACGTTTTCATATTAATCATGTTCGTACTGTCCTAATGAAAGATAATAGATGGAACACAGCACACAACACATTTGGAGAATGTTTTTTTATATATATATAATTTAACGGTAGCATTGTCATTAACAGACACAGACACGGCTTACTAAAGCAGCACTGAGGAACAAAATGACCTGGAGTCTAAACAAACACATGAATGAAGGGTCTAATGGTGATCAGCCCACTCTAACAAACTAGCATTGTGTTTAATGTCTTATTTTGTCTCCTTATTTGTTCAGTTCATTTAAACGTTATGTACAATATGGAATATTGACAGCACATATATTTTGAAATGTAATTTACTCTTGTGATGGTAAAGCGGGAATTTACAGTAGTCAATACTCCAGTTTTTAGTGTCACATGATCCTTCAAAAATCATTCTAATATGCTGATTTGCTGATAATAAGAAGCATTTCTTATTATTATCAATGCAAACAGTGAAACAGCTGTTCTTCTGAATATTTTGTGGGTATTTTCATGCATTTTGTTTCAGGATTCCTTGATGTAAAAAAAAAAAAAAAAAAAAAAAAAATATTTATTAAAAAAAAAAAAAAAAAAATCCAATGTAGAAGTCTGTCACTAATGCATTCTTGAGGTAGCGTAAATATATACATATAAAACATAACAGGCAGATATAATATACTATAATTTACAATTAATTTTACATATTTTAAAGTTTAGGCTTGGCTAAATTGATGTAATTCTTCGAAACCAGCATAATACAGCACCAGAAATCGCATAGAAAAGAGTGAAAGTGAAATTTTAAAATTATGTGATGCCACAGAATATAATCTCATTGATTAAATCAACTAATTAATTCCATTTTATAACATTCTATTGACCTAAAACCTATTAACCTTAAATGAAGTTTAAGATGCTGCCAATTCATTAAATGTTCATTTCAGTGTCTATAAAGGAAGATAAATGTGTGTGCGCTAGTACAACACTTCATGAACAAATTGCAACAATTATGAGAGATGAGATCACAGTGAAGGAAACCATTCGCAGGGAAAAGTGCAAATACTGTGACGCTTTCAACACTGGTATGAACAATGGCATAAGGTGTGTTCAGGAAACCAGTTTGAAAACTATTTTTGAATTCTGATGTAGTAGAAAAGCACACTGCAGCTTTAAGGATCAAATTCTAAAGCAGAAAAGGTAGCATATATTAGCAGGCATATAATCATCCATCCATCCAATTCCATCAAGACTTATTCAACCCAGTATCAGCACCTTACACTTCTACTCCCGCACAACCTACAAGAACAAAGAGAAAGAAGGGTTGTGGGGGGGGGTCAACTTGTGTGTGTGTGTGTGTGTTTTTGTGTTGGTGACTATAAGTATGTACAGGCATAAAATTTGTTTGCCTTCAGTCACATCATGCAAACTCACACACACATACACACAAACAAACCTTGTGATACTTTCCAATATATATGCAGAGAGAATTATTATGTGAAGCAACAGAAGTCCTGCCAAGCCAGGAAAAAAGCACAAATCTAAATAAATAAAGAAAGGAGGAAATCAAGGTGTTTTTTCGTTGTGTAGACATTAAATATTGAGTTGCTGATGAGCTGGAAGGTGTGTGTAAATGTTAAATAATAGAGAGGCTGGATGCATCTGGGTGAGGGGCTATAGAGGCCTGATTCTTGCCTCTATCTAATGCATTATTAAGGGTGTGTGTGTGGGATGGGGGGCAAACAGTAGGCAGGTAGGTGAGGATGGTAGGAGGGGGGTCAGAGGAAGAGTAGCCATCCCTCCTGCACCCAGACAGACGACAGATGAAGCAGAAAACAAAGTGGGCAAGCCAGGAGGGGTCGGGGGCTCAGGGTCAAGTCAAGAGGTTCCCCCATCTGTCTCGCTTATATACCAGGAAGTCTGATATACTAATTACATGCCTCGCCTCATATATTAAGAGTGACGTGGAGGTTTGTGTACTTGAGGCACAGCAGTGCTAAAACACAACTAAGACTCTTGCAGGCTGAATTTTCAACAGTTTCACTGAGACAAACCCCTGATTTTTTTTTCTTTACAATTGTTTTTTTGTCTGGTTGTATGATATGACCCAAGTGAGGTCTGGGGTAAAGCCCACAGGAAGGCACAATAAAGGTCACTTATGATTGTATATGATGATACATACCTTACCTACACTGTCATAAAAATGTGAATAGAAAAAGTGCACTTTCAGCTTGTCATTGGGGCAGTTAACACTGAGTCCAAAATCTTAAACTGTGCACAATAATAATAATAATAACAACAACAACTACTAAAATGTGTAAAAAAAAAAAAAAAAAAAAAGGTACAAAGGTGGAGGGCACTGCCTCAGTGACTATATAAAGGTAAAGCTAAATTTGTGTGCATTTTATTTTTTTTTTATAATAAAACGCAGTTTAAGATTTTGGACTTAATGTTTGACTGAATGTTTTATCAGTCACATCCTGACATTTAAAATAAATTAATTAATTTCACTTTACAAATGTGAATTTCAATTGAACTGACCACATCCCAAAGGAAGCTGAATTGGAATGACAGGAAGAGGAAAACACTGAATATACAATGGACTCTATGCACTAGTGGCCACCGCACTGTACACTGTTGCTCAGAGTACAAAGAGTACAAAAAAAATGAGGAAAAATAATAATAAATCAGGACAGAGCAATATTGATGCGATTCACCGTAAAGATATTTAAAGCTTTCTGGAACTCTAAAACTCTATATTTTAATACTATATTCTAAAATATTATCTTTAGTATAGTTAATAATAATATACTAATTATATTACAATCTAATATAATTAGTTGTGATTGCCCAACCTGGTCTCATGACAAAAACGTACCTTTGGGAACTTTTCAAACAAAACGCGAAATACATAGCGCCATGTACGTTTCGTGACATATTCAGTGTGAAATGTCCACTGGGTGGCACTAAAAGAGTGTCCGGGTTTTTTCCCCGGAACAGATGAACGTACATATGGTACGTTTTTTGTGACGTTGGTTTTGTACGTGTCATCGCAGTGAAATGTCTGTTGAGTGGCGCTATAAGTCTAATGCTCCGTGACATTTTAAAATAACGTACCATCTGCACTACACCTAAACCTACCTGATAGTATGAACAAAAGTGAATGTGACTTAAAAACGCAATCGCAAGCATGCCATTTTAGCCTGATTTTTGATCTCTCATCTTTCAGCTCTTTCATCGTAAGACATGTTTTTGACGGGATTCATGTTTGACCAGAGAGGTCAACACGTGTTTGGATTCTGCATCCTAAGTCCAATTCCGTGTCGGCTGAGCTACCGAGCAAGCTTGTTACATCTGGAAAGTGAAACATACGGAGCTGTAATCATAACTGTGTACGAAAACGATTACAAGTGCTCGCTGTTTTACTGCCTCTAGTGTTTGTTTTTTTTTGTTGGAAACTGCAGTGGTATGTACTTATTGATACGTATTTCATGTCTTGCGAAAAAAGTTCCCAGAGGTGCGTTTTTGTCATGAGACCAGGTAGTGATTGTCGGTTATTAAAAATATAACAAAGTGGTTGCTACTACCAGGGGCGCCGTAGGTGGGGGGTGGGGGGGGGTTTAAAACGAATCTAAGGGCCTGACGAAGTAGGGTCGCGATTTCTACCAAGGGGAACCACCCCGAAATGCGATTTACCGAGGGGAACACGGAACGCGATCTGTACGGAGGGAGAACACGAAAGCGATTTCTTTGAATTAATTTTACTTCCTTATTGTACTTCCTTACACTCAAATTTGAAAATTAGAATTTGCATCCTGTTTGATTGCTAGCAAAATCAGCAACTGAATTTGAAAAGCATTCTCAATTCAATTCAATTCTGAATGGTGCACACTGCTGGAAAGAGAGAGAGAAAAACAATCCATTGAAAATGAGGAATTAAAAGATTGCTTATACTGTAGGTTTCAGGTTCTGAAAACACAGTTGGTAGATTCAGCTGTGAAAGGTGGTGGCACTCATTTAGACAGCACTAGTTAGGAGTTCAAAAACATTAGAGAATGTACTAGAAGGTAGGAATGACTAAGAAGGACACACGTGGGGAAGAAATTTGTGGTGTAGCTAAATAAATAAATAAATGTTGAAAAAGTGGTGCATTTGATGTTGCCTTGTGCTGCCTTGGGCCTACATAACACAAAGGAGCATGAAGGCGGGTGTTTAGGGGGAGCGTCCCCCTGAAGAGGTCGTTGAAACAGGGCGTAGAAAGAGGGAGGTGGGGCAGCAGTGTTTACAGGATGGCAGTAGAACTGCTGCTGTCCCCATGGTAGAGATGGCAGTAAAGAAACTGAGTGAGGGAGGAGCATTAGACACTGGAAAGTCCCTCAGCAGCAGGAGAACTGCTTGAAGTTTCTTGTGAGGACACAGCAAAACACAGACACAAATAAACTCAGAGACAGAAGTCATAGCTGCCATCACAGTTCTGCGATTTACTGTGAAGTGTCTTTATCAAATGCCATTCAAGTATACTGATGCCAATCAGCCATTAACCTCTGAGAACCTCTGGTTCTCAAATGGATTTGCTTCAAGATCCATCAAGAGACAACCTAAACATAATATAATATAATATAATATAATATAATATATAATATAATATAATATAATATAATATGAATCAATATGTGTAGCTAACCCTTATTTTCTGGGTCATATTTTGATTTAGTATTTTATTGTTTTTATATTAAATTCATTTCTTATTCAATAAACATTACTTTTATAACAAAATACACTTTCCCTTCAGCATTTCATAATTTTTTCTTCTCCTTTCTTTTCATTTCTTTTTTTACTTTTTTGTTAATATTACTCAGCACCAAAACATAAAAAGAGAAAACCATAAATAAATAATAAGAAAATAAATCAGTATCAATATAAGTAAATCTCTAAAGAGAAATGCATATATTTATTTAATGCACTTACAATTCCAGCTATTTAGCATAGTTTTATTCAATGTTTTCAAGGATCAGTAAATGGTATATATGACATCCGGTCATCCTTGGACAGTATATACTTAAAACAATAAAAACACAAAACTTATATGTAGAAGGAAAGAAGCTGCATCGGTTTCTGCTTAGCAAAACATTAAAGATTCTTGACGATATAGTGAAGTTAAACACTTTCACGTAAACCTTCTCTTACTCAAAGTGGGAGTTCATTTATCAACCAGTTAACCTTTCGGTTCCCCGGCAGCAGAATAATAAGAAAAAGACTACAAGCATCTTGGCACATATCTTCGTATCTTCACAGCAGCCTGCAATAGCTTTTAGCTGAAGGCCTGGTGGTAGTGGAGAGATGCTCTGGTGGGATATCTGCTGTGTGAGGGGGATTTAATCTGTTCCTACCTACAGCTTGGGGCTTCTCTGAATAATGGAAGACATATTTGGGTGGTGGAAAAGGTTTCATGAGGAGTAAGTCTATGAATATTAGCCTAAAACTCTAATGCTAGCTAGTTCTCAGGTGCTTTGCGGGGAGGTAGATGTCGATACATTAGAGTACCGACTGCATGGTACAAATTAAAAGCCAGAGTGTGTAATTCCTCGACCTCAAGTGCCACCAAACAAAGCATTTCCTAAACATTTTCTTTGTCTGCCATTGTTCGCACAAACATATGCTGTTGGTTGCGCTACATACACTATGTCATCCTGCATAAACAAAAAGCAATGTTTTGATAGCACCACAAAGTCACAGTATTTACACTTCCAAACAAAATCAACCCACTTACTTACTGCGAGCGTAGGAGAAACTATCTTAACATCCAAAAAAAAAATTTACACACATCGGTTTTAACAGCACAACATACAGGACACCTTGAAAACAGTCAAATGTAGAATCAAATACAGCTGTTGTGCTATTCCTCTCTGCTAATGGGATAAATTACTTGGGCTGTCGCTAAAGAAAGTTTATCGTGCCGCATCTGTTCCACGAAGCCTCACAATTCCATGCTCTTTGAAAAACAGCTAATGTGTTTTTCGGCGAATCTCGATGGTATAATTTAGTAGTTTTGTTCTCCAGCTTGCTGCAAAATCTTCTCCTTGAGCCCTGTCACATGCGCGACAGCCAATGAGACCACAGCGTGCACCGCTAACAAGTGCACATGGAGGTCAGGGAGTCGGAGAATATTTATAGGGTTATTACCTACCTTCTCTCACCTCTTCCAGAAGGTGAAATAAAACTTTGCATACAACCTTGCAAACCTCACACTTCCCCACCTTAGCCGCATCTCTCGCGTGTTATAAACAAGAGTTGCTTTGAATAATCCTCTTGTTTGTGTGTGTGTGTGTAAGGTGAGGCGAAGTGTTGATGAGTAGACGGAAGCCGATACTGGAATGGAGGAGAAGAGGAACACATGCTTAAGCAAAAACCACCATGCAAGGAAATCTGCATGGCATCGAGAAGCGTAAAACATGACCGTGGGTCAAAAACATTTAGCAATAGCAAACCGGGACAGATAACCTCCAGTCAGGGTTTGGGAGGATCATGCTCGATTCGGACAGCACCGTAGCCTATATCCGCAGGAGCTTCCCCGGGGGTGATTGAAGTTGCTGACATTTTAAGGCTATTGGAAACAAAAGCTAATAGGCAGCACAGTGTGCTGAAATCATGTCTGGTTCATGTTTAACAAAACAAGGTCAGCAGAGTTGTCAGGCTGTGAATTCCATAAATAACTTGATAATGGGATTTTAAAACAAGCCGTCCGCCAAACCCCCCATCTCCCTAACAGGACCGCGCACACGTGTGCATGCGTCTGTGCGCCTTTCGAGAAAGGGGGAAATTAGAATGCAAATGGATTCACACCACATCCTCATAAACAACAGTGTTCATTTAACCCTCGACCCCTGTATTTAACTGCCCATCAAGTCATTTTTGCATGGCGAGGCAAGTGGACTAAGATGAGGGAATGTGTGTGTTTTCGCGCGACGGCCCAGGTTCAGAGTTTACCATTTGTAATGCTCAATTAATCTTGTCAGCATGCATTTACAGGCGAATTGAACACCTTTTAAAGTCCCTTTAGTTTTGTCTTTTGTCTGTACCGCCGTCTACTACTCGAGAATGCTTCTTGGAAAATTCAACACATAGACATCATTTAGCTACATAAAACCTGTAATCATCAAATCAGCCCGTTACATCACTTGCAAGGATGGAGAGAATGATGCATACGGGCATATGGAGGGACGACCTAGAGGTTGGCACGTACGGCGCAAGAGAAACGAGGGTCCATTTGAATGCCGTTCTCTTAATCCTGTGCCGTTTGTCGTAGCTAATTACAGCGGACAAGCCTCTTTATCGAACTCACTCCTGCCATCGGCATTAGGATGCATGAGCTGCCGCTGTTGTTTTAAACGCTCTCATTTAGCACACAAATCAGCGCTGTTGACAGAGTGCTGAATTAAAGCGCAGGTACCCTCCAGCCACTGTGCGCTACGGCGCGCAAGCAAGACAGGACAGGGAGCGGTATAACGCATACATTAGCCACACTGAGAGTTGCAGGCATCAAAATTGTTCCCGTCTGGTATTCTTAATGGATACAGGAGGCGGCGGCTTTTCGGGACGCTTTCATTAGCCCTCAATCAAGGAGGCATAGTGAGTGTGGGGGGGGGGGGGGGGTGGGGGGAAGAGGGGCCAAATGCACTGACGCTGCAAGTAGGAAATACACCAAAAAAAAAAAATTGTGTTTGCATGCTTTTATTATTGTTCTAAGAAGGACATTCTCTACGGTGAGAGAAAGAGAGAGAGGGACAGAGTTCAAAGACGGTCCTGTGGTATCAGAGTCGTGTCTATATTAGTTACTACTACAAGAAAAAAAAATGATTCGCTCTTGCTCTGCCACTTTGCCTTCAGTCTTAATGCTTGATTAAGAGAGGAGATTTTTCCCTGCTTTTAAAGAGACGGATTAATGTAAGGACTAAACTTAAAGAGGGGCACTTAAAAGTCACCCTACTCAGCCATTTGTTCATCAAGGGCAAATGACATTTAGGTATGATTACTGCTCTCTATGGATGTGCGTTATTGATTGTTAATGCAGACTTTTTTAAAGGGCTCTAAAGTGCTCTGTCTTGTACTCATCCTCAAAAGAAACAGGTCATGGCAGAAGAAAAGTTGGGGAAGGGGAGGAAGACGTACACTAACCTAAAGCAATTTTCTAACAGAATATCCTAGATAAAAGGCCTCAAACGTCAATTACAAAACTGTGAGAGACAAAAGGTGTCAAATCGCTTAGATTGAATGCTGATCTAGGATCAGATTAACCTGTAGCTAAATAAGAGCATTACAAAATCAATACAAATTGTTTTGAGGAAAGTATAAAAATTAAAGCAACAGTTCTTTCAATGTCTATAATAAAAGTCTTAAATATAGCCTTCAGTAATACTAAACTGTTTAGCAAATGTAGATGAAATGCAATATGTTTTAGTCAGCAAAAAAAGTCAAATCTTTTCAATGAACCAGATGAACCGATTCAGTCAGAGTGATTCTAGAGTCACAAATCACTGAACCAAAAAGAGTCTCTAGTGTCCGATTCATAATGAGCCAAGAACAGTAAATGAAGTGATAGCAGATTTTAATAAATAGTAATTAAATATATCTAAAATATGATAAGGAATTGAACTTCAGCACAGTTTAATGTAAATGCATAATATATTTAGGTTTATTACATTTACATTTATTCATTCAGCAGACGCTTTTATACAAAGCGACTTACCATTGGGGAATACATCTTAAAGAGGCAAATAGACACAGGAAGTGCTCGTAATACCAGTTTCAGGCATTGTTCAAATAAGTACAAGCTGGACAGGGAAAGATTAAGATTAAGGTTTATATTTAACTTTAAATTTTTATGCTCTGAAAACCGGCTGCTGAACTGAACTGAGACGCAGAGAGTCATAATAATAAAACTGTTAAACCAGAACCAAACTAAAAACTTTAAAACCATTTTGTGTCTACACTTTTTAGAGCATGTGACTTGCCACATTGGGATGTCAGAGACTACACAATGGCATAATTATGTACAAGAATCACTGAATTGATTAGTTTTTTTTGGAAGTGGCTCACTGAAACAAACTGTTCAAAACAACCGATTCATGAGTCAAACAATTCATCATTTACTAACTCTCATGTTTGACATTGTTTCTTCTGTGGAATGTACAAGTAGATATTTAGTTCTGCAATGCATGCTGTGAAGTTGCACCCTTACCTCTAAAATCAGTAGCATTGTTTAATATGAAACAGTTTGAAGCTAGATGGACAACATGTGGACAACATCAAATTTCTTAGTATCTGCGGCTGAAAAAGCCTAGTATGCAGTATACAGCACTTCTCTTACTCTAACACACTCTGTACTGCTTGCGAACAGCAATAGAGTACATTGATCAGGCTGATGGTTGAGGTGGAAGTAGCCGATTCCTGTGGCAAAAGACTGTGTGATTTCCAGCAGCGCAACCTCTGCTCTATCCCCATGCAATTATGTCCCCCTGCGGTGTCCTCTGTCATAGCTCGCGTGTCATCTCGCACAGACACGAAACAGACGCCAAATTGTAAGTGTTAACCATCTTTTACAAGCCATTAAGTGAGAGGGCATTATCGCATAGCGGAGTCCCTTAACGAGGACTGACATATGTGAAGGAGGCAGTTAGCGCCTAACATTAAGACGTGCCAGCGTGCTGATGGAATGGGACGTTGTCCATGGGGAAGACATCAGTGTTAATTAGAGGATAATCGCTGGCTGGTGAGCTCGGGCTCTTTCTCACACTCTTGCTAGCTGGCTCTCTAACGCTACTGCTCTCATTTGCTCTGGCTTTCTTTTGAGACGCTCTCCTGTCTTCCCTCTTCAACAACCCCAAAGGAGAGATGTGTAGATTATTGCTCATTTGAGAACTGAGTAATTTCTTCAGTTAAGCCTGGGAATGGGTCCCTTACTATTAGTGAGCAGAGCGCTGCAGTATAGAGAAAGACTTTGCCCTGATTGTATCTCAAGAGAAGTCTTCCTGTGAGTTTATGCATCATTATAGAGGCCTTTAACTTCATGTTCACGAAGACTATAGCACTGTTCCAAAATCTAGTAAACTCTCGAACAGCATCCTAATGGTCACAGAAGCTTGTGTAAGTGACTCGACTCACAATTGATTTCAGTTCAGGTGAAGGAAGAGGAAAGAAACAACAAAATAAGCAAACATTTTTATTAAATACAAGAGTCTTTATTTTGAATGACTAAAAAATAAAATAAATTTAAATTGTGTTTTTTTTTTCTTGATCCTTTGGTATGATGAATAAAAAGTACACTACTATTCAAAAGTTTGGAGTCAGATGTTTTGAAAGTATCTTATGCTCACCAAGGCTCCATTTATTTGATCAAAATTACAATAAAATCAGTAATATTGTGAAATATTGTTAAGATTTTAAATACATTTTCAGTTTTAAATATATAATAAAATGTAAATTATTCCTGTGATGGCAAAGATGATTTTTCAGCCAGTCTTCGGTGTCACATGATCCTTCAGATATCATTCAAATATGCTGATTTGGTGCTCAAGAAACATTTCCTGCTGTTATCAATATTGAACATTTTTTGTGGAAACGGTGACACTTTTTTTCAGGAATCTCTGATAAACTGATGAAAGAAAAGCATTTATTTGAAATAAAAATATTTTGTAACATTATAAATGTCTACTGTCACTATTGATCTCTTTTGACAGTCATTTTTTGATTTAAAGGGGACCTATTATGCTTTTTCACTTTTTGAATTTTAGTCAATGTAGTGTGTATGTTTGGGCATAAAAAAAGATCTACAAAGTTACAAATCTCAAAGTCCACTCCAAAGGGAGATATTTTGTTTTTAAAAAATCCCTTTTCAAAAACTACAATGAACGGCTCATTTGGGCTACAGCCTTGTTTTCCGGGGTTTGTGATGTCACAAAGCGGCCCATTAGAATATCATTAAAATAAATCCTGCCTACGGAAATTCAAATTGGCAAGGGGCGTGGCAGTACTGAAACACCGTCTAAGCTGTTCGCCAAACACAACATACTGGGACAGCTAACCAATCACAACACATTTCGTTTTTTGGAAGGCGGGCCTTCATCAAACCCAGAACTAATCAAGCTGTTTTTTTGGCCAGGCTGAAGAGAAAGGTATTGTAATAATGTAAATTATGTGAAAAATAATGCGTTTTTCGAACCACCAAGCATGAGAGCATGTTCCAGTGTACTCCCAAAACAAAATCAAGATTTTGTAAAAGAGCATAATAGGACCCCTTTAATGTGTCCTTACTAAATATAAGTAATAATTTTTGGCAAAAAAGAAAAAATGACATCAAACTTTTGAAAGGTAATGTACAACTTATTTAATTTTCTCATGTATTATTTACTTTTTTAAACTGTGCTTGTCACATTTCATTCTGTTCTTCTGTGTCAAGGATATATGCCATCTGAATCTGGCCAAAATTAGGTATCTTAGGAGACAGCATAATTAAGTTGTAGGCAGTTCACTAGGTTTTAACACAGAGCCCTGCTCAAACTGTGATAACCAACAAAAGAGACTTGTAAAGTCTCTCACACCGTCTCTTTCTATGATTTTAGTTCTGTATTATGAACCCTATTAATAGAACAAACACGCAAGCTGAGAAGCAGCATCTCGTTTAGATTGGTCAACACTGGACAAACGATTTAACCCTTCACTGTCTGACTGTCTCGTACATAAAAAGCAATTCTTCAAACCTGGAGTGTTTTCAAACACTTAATAATGACTCTCCAAACATCTGTCCTTATACTTTACTCTACTGCAAAACTTAAAAGCCAGAAGTGTGTCTGAATTACCACCACAGATGGTTGGGGGTATGGTGGCCACCCCATTCCCTGCCCGCAGGGCACAGATTGGCAACGAGAGAGACAATAGAGCTACACAAACAACACCAAATCCTCTTTTATACATCAAAATTTGGAACCAATAGCTGCACAAATGTCTAGAAAACTGACTGAGGCATAAATTCACATATTGTGCGTGAGAAAGAGAGAGAAACGTGGATCAAAGTTACATACTGTAAGAAGAAGCTTATCATCTAGCTGACACTCTCCACACAAAATAAACGAAACTACGCCTCATCACCCCCGACTTCTCTCTCCAGTCACAGTGATTTACAGCAGTGGACGGGTC
>JAFVLL020037952.1:0-15508 GCA_021397915.2 Tor tambroides
CAATACTTTTGGCAATATAGTGTATGATAATTTTTACATTTTGGTCTGTTCCTCACAAAGCTATGATATGACTTAGGAAGGTGTGTAAACAAACAACTGATGGTAGCCATTGACTTCCATAGTATTTTTTTCCATACTGTGGAAGTCAATGGCTACCGTCAACTGTCTGGTTACCACCATTCTTCAAAATATCTTCTTTTGTGATAGAAAGAAACCCATACAGGTTTGGAACAACTTGAGGATGAGTAAACGATGACAGAATTTTAATTTTTGGGTCCCTTTAAGATCATGCAATCATTTCAGACCATGATGGCGCCTCTAAATGCTTATTTCTCTCCTATCCCTTTAAGAAACCCCGAGTGGCATTAGATGTGAGGTTGTGCAGGAGCTCTGGGTGTGTCTCCTGAGCTTTGAGGATGTGGCATTGTGGAGCCACGTACTTACTTTAACCTCTCAAGCCAAACATAGAGATAAATACATGCAAATAAACACACAATACTTGTGCATGTCTTGTGCACAAAACCAAATGCTCAGAGCATCATTTGCTTTCACTTACAGTGTCCTCTACACTGTAAAATAATCATTAAAAAAATTAAGGTGATAGTTAAAAATAGTGTATATATATTATTAAAGAAATTGTGCTTCAGTATAAAGAAAATATTGAGAACTTTTCACTAATAAAACCAAGAGATATGTTTTCCTCATTTTTTTAAAGGAAACTTACGTGGTTTTGAGGCTTGAATTGAGGAACTGATTAAACTAAAAAAAAAAAATAAGGAAAGAAGGCTACCTATTTATTATTTTAATAATAAATTAAATTTAAAAATTATTTTAAGATAATTTTTGCAGTTTTATTTTAGTGGTGAATGTTAGTTCCCAGCATGCTTTGCATATGGCTGGATATGGAGAGTAAATATTGAAATTAAGTGCTATTTTATGTGTTTTTGAGTAAAGGGAAACATCTATTAATGTTTAATGTTCAGTTTCTGTTACGTTGAAGTTTCTGTTGTTACCATTGTGCAGAAGATATGGTTATGAATAACTGCATGTAATAACACTGTGAGCTTTGCTAATGCTGGTGCAGTATTTTCCAGTATTTCTCAAGTATTTTCCTACTCAAGCTGTCTGGCTGTATACAGTACACAATAACTCAAATTCAAATACAAACTGGCCTTACTCAAACATCACAGATTTTGGAGAATCAACTTAAATGAGCACATTTTTCTAATAATGTTAAAGTCATTGTGTCATAGATTAAATAAATGAGGAGATTTTACATGATTTATTCAGGCAGATTCCATTAAATATCAATCCATAAAATAACAGAAAAAGTACTGGCAGCTCATTACACACAACACTATCCATTAATTTTACAGACATTTCTGTTAACTCTAAAACACAATGCAATGAAGTGTAAAATTCAAAATATTGGTAAAACACCTGTAAAAAAATAAATACAGAAAAATTCCTTCAAATTATATAGTATATTGTGCCCTATTTTTACAGATTTCTTTTAGAGTGAACTCAAAAATATTATGTGTAATATTTTACCATAATTTTTTTTAAGTAGATACACTGTAAAAAGTGATAAGTTGACTTAACTTAAAAAAATTGATGAGACCCCTTGCTTTAAAATTTTTAAGTAAATAAAAAAAAAAAAATAAGTTAAGTGAATTGTCAAGTTCACTTAACTTTTTTTTTTTATTAGTAGTTACTTAATAATTTTAAGGCAGGGGGTTTCCTCAATTTTTTTAAGTTAAGTCAACTTATCACTTTTTGCAATGTAGCTCATACCATTTTTTTTACAGTGTATTAATGCATTTGTTCATAGCAGGATTCCTCTGTGTGCTGAAGACTCAGGGTGAATGAATGCTGTGATATAGGAATGCTGTCTGCTCATCGTCTGGACATGTTCGGCCGTGAGCAGAGGGAGGGACGCTGGTGTCAGATAGCTTATACCGATCGCAGGGGGTCAAGACTGCTCGCGATGTAAACACTCATGATGTCAGCCTAAAAATGGATGGAGAGTTCTTAAGCGGTGAGATTTGTGTAGTGCCATTGTTGACACTGAAGAGGTTTCCTCACAAGCCTGTGTTTCATCTTCATTTAAGGGTTTCTTCCTGGCTTTTGTGATTTTATAACCCTTTATTAGTACTCTGTAATGCTCCTTAATGCACACAGTCTTTTATAAACGCAGTGTGTTGCAAACAGTTCAGACCACCAACCAGTTCTCACTTTTTAAGTCAAAAACTAATCCTGGACTGAAGATGAATTCATCGTCAAATTTGTTAGCACTGAAACACGAAATCAATTTTAATATGTATATTTGTTTATTTTTCATGTTTGTTCTATTTTAGAACATATACTTTTTAAAATTTAGAAATGTTTATATAAAATCATATAAAAAATCTACACTACCTTTAAAAAGTTTGTTTTTTTAAGTCTCTTACACTCACCAAGGCTGCATTTAATTTGATCAACAAAAAAAAAAAAACATAATAATGTGAAGAACATAATATTTTTAAATAATTAGTATTCAGTCTTAAAAATATTATAATATTATATACATTAATATGCAACTATTTTAATATTTTTGTGGAAACCACAAAATAATTTTTAAAGATTATTTGCTAAATAATAAATTCAAAAGAACAGCTTTTATTTGACTTTCATATTTTTTAAAATTTTTGTAATATTATAAATTTACATCTGATCAATTTAATGTGTCCTTCCTGAATAAAATTGATCATTTCTTTAAGAATATAAAAAAAAAAATTACTAAAATACGTACAAATATATATTTGTATGTATTTTAGTAAATAAATATGTTAGTAATAATATAATATGACATCATATATGAAATTATAATATGAAATAATTCATATTAGTAAATATAATTTTTACATTTATTAAAAAAACTAAATACACTTTAATACATTTTAATCCTTTATAGAGTTATGCACAAGCTTGCATTTTTTTTAGTCATTGCAAGTTAAACATAAATGTATTGATACTAATGATAATTAATTCAGTATCAAGAAGTGTTGATCAAATCAGTCTAGTTCTGAGTGTACTTTACCCTGTATTTTTAAACTCTATTAAAGTTAATTGTTAGTCGAGTGTCTCTTGCACTCCATGTCAAGAGGACTTGCTGACTACAGAAAATCTTCCTAATCTGTTGTTTCTGAGGCTGTCTGTGCAGGACAGCGAGAAGCTCGTAGGTTTGGGAACAGAGCCGGATTCTCCCTCCCAGCGATGATGATGATGATGATGATGATGATGATGATGATGTGGCAGGCTTGACAAATGATGTTGCATGGTTTTTGTCTTTGCAAACTTCAGAAGAGGTGTCACATTTTCCTCAACACTGCTTTAACCTACATGATAGCGAGATGCACACGTCAAACAAAGACACCATCAGCTCTGCATGATCCAGATCCCGTTTATAAACCTGTGTAGATCTTAAACCTTTCTTTTAGACAGATTGTATTGATGCACAGTAGAGATGAGTTTGGCCTCAGACAGAAGTGGGAAAATGTGAGAAACTAATGAGAAGCAGATACTGAAACTTCAGTTGCATGACTCTTTTGTACTCTCCAGATCATTTTCAGCAACTTTATTTATTAATATGAAACTGCAAAAGGTAAATCCATCAAATTTACGGTAAAAAACAGCAGCTGTGATTGCCAGAACATTACAATAAAAAAAAAAAAATATGGCAGGATCATTTGAGGTTTTACGGGACTGATCTTGAATTTGCAGTAAACCTGTATGTTTCATTAGCTGGTTAATGTTAATATACATTCATACTTTGATAACCATCGTAATATTACAAGTGGTTAATGAGAAACATGATGAATTGAGTTCATTACAAGTAGCTTTTCCACAAACTGAGGTAAATACTGATATACAGAAGATGCAGAGTGTCATAAATACAAAATACCATCATGGTAGCACGCAACGCTAAAATAATGCAATAAACATTCAATAAACAACATAAAATGTGATATATGTTCATTTAAATGCAAACTGTAAATATAACTGTTTTTAACTTCAAAACATTGCTTCTGGCAAAAATATGAGTCCATAATCCTCCACTGGATTATGAGTTCATATCATTTTTCCAGTGAAAAAGTGTTCTGGTCTGAATCAGGAGAGAAATCTGCACAGATCAAAACAGCTCTAAACAAATATGTGGCTGGATTTTGATGTGAGAGACAACAGGAGATGCACTTTTTCACTGGAGGAAGAGTTATTATGGATTATGGACTCGTATTTTAATGCTGGATTAGTTTCAGCTTTTGTCTTCTCCAGATGTTAACTCATGGACTGGAGTGGTGTGGATTATTGTGATGTTTTTATCAGCTGTTTGGACTCTCATTCTGACGGCACCCATTCACTGCAGAGCATCCATTGCTGAGACACATTTCTCCAAATCTGATGAAGAAACAAACTCATCCTAATCTGGGATGGCCTGTTGGCCAGAACTGTGTTTTTGCATTTCTTTAATAGCTGTATACTGTAACATTTTTACAGTCCTTTACTGTTAAAATGACCAAAAATATTATTTTACAAACTAATACAGAGCTTTGTTGTTCTATAAGACATGATTTTAGCCCCTTATGTTGTGTGAAACAGTGAAAAACTGCACTCTACAGATCCAGCATTGGAGGAGGGGTCTGAGTACTTGGCCAGACTTTCCATGATGTGACAAGGAGAAGAAAAAGACCAAAAACACAACCATGTTGTGGTCTGAGAAATGACTCAACTAAATATGGCCATCTGCACTCAGCCAATCAGAGGGCTTTTGCATAAGCTCCGCCCACCCCATATTAGCACATGTATTTTTCCTCCTCGTCTTTGTCTTGTTTTTCTGGGCAAGTGTGACAATGTAGAGAAAATGAAGTACGGACATGAAGCAGAAGCCGTTGTTTCTGGGATCATGTGACCTTCAGTGCATATAAATAGAAACATGTGGCAAAACATGCATGTAAATATCATGCACCTTGTTTTGAAATGCAGAAAGCATGTTCTCTAACAGTATCATGTTTAGTCTTACTCAAGTGTCTCTGCTTATTCCAGTTTCCATCCAGACCCTTCTGTGTTTCCTTCCCGGTGTTTCCTGTGAGATATTTGAGGACACAGATTTCTGCTTCCATCTGTATGTGCTGAGGTTCAGAAGTGCCGTAAATCACTGGAGGCGTGTCAGCGAAGAGCTTTGACCTGCTGGCTAATTTTGAGGGCTTTTGCACTCCTAACCTGTTTTCTCTTGTTTATGAGGTAGTGAAAATGTAGGAGTTTTAGTATGTGGAGCACCTGTCTGTTTAAAATCACAGAAACAACGCCTTAAGATACAACACTGGTTTCTATTGCAAACATCACTGATAAGCAAGCTGTTTTTTCAGAAGAAATGTGATTTCAGAGAATATATAGTATGTTTTCTTATCTCATTGGCAGATTTTTTTTTTTTTTTTTTTTTTTACTTAAGCATAAATCTAGCAACTTTTAAAGAGATTTTTGTTTAAAGTTAGAAAAAAACTGTTTTCCAAAATAAACTTAATTCAAGATATCTTCTAAAACATCTATTGTTCAAAAATTTAGGTTAGAAAGTATTTTTTTAAAATATAAAAGATGTCTCTTATGCTCCTCAAGGCTGCATTTATTTGACCAAAAATAGAGAAAAAACAGGAATATTGTAAAATATTGTTGTTATTTAAAATAACTGTTTTCTATTTGAATGCATTTTAAAATTAAATTAATTCCAATAAAGCAAAAGCTGAATTTTCTGCATCATTACTGCTGATTTGATTTATTATTATCAAAGTTGAAAACAGTTGTGTTGCTGAATATTTTTGTGGAAACTGTGATTATATATATATATATATATTTATTTTTATTTTTTTCAGTTGAAAAATAGAATTTATTTTTTAAAAAAAATCTGCATTTTGATCAATTTAGTGCATCTTTGATGAATACAATCATGAATTTCTTTTAAAAAAAAGTCTTACTTTTACCCCCTGCTAACCATTGAAAGGTAGTTTGTGTAATTTATATATTAATGTTTTAAATGTATTACACATGTTTTGTAATATCCAATGTTTATAATGATATTTGAATATTTTATATGACAGAAAACTATTTTTGATAATGGAAAGCAAGACAGTGATTAATTTAAATGTTTTTTTTGTGTGTTTTATTTTTATTTGTTATTTATTTATTTTGCAGCTATGATTTTTTATCTTTATATCTGTGTGTTTGAGCTGAAATAAATTATTTAAAAAATCTCCCTCTCTCACACACATATTGTTTTCTGAGTCATGTCTTGAAGACTCCATGTCTAAAGCTGTGCTTCTTCCTCTGACCAACAGAAGGCAGTGATGGGAATCCTTCTCTTGTGGTAAGCAGTCCTGGCAAGTCTCTGGTAGAAAGCCAGACTCATTTTATCACCCGAGGCTCTGCAAATGTTTCCTCACCAATGATCCTGTCTGGGGCTGCGTCTGTGTTGATTATCACAGATATTTAAAGCGCTGCTGTCGATCACAGCATCACAGGACACTTTCTAGAGAGCACAGGAGCAATTTGAATATTAAAGCCAAAAAAGAAAATAATTAGGAAATGCTTGATAATGTAAAATCCTATGTTGTTCATATATGCTGAGATGTGTGGTCCTAATTACTCGCTCACTCGACAGGCATCTTTATAGACTACTGCCCACGGGGAACTACAGTAAACCTGCTGGGACAGACTTTATATGACCTACAGACAGAGTTTATTGAGAATCATTTGTTTGGACCTTTCTTGGTTTAACTGTCTGACAGAATATGATGCAGTTTTAACACCTTTAACATAAGGTGTGTTTGTTAACATGAATTTGATACTGGGATGATGGTAAAAACTGATCAGAAAATAATGTTTTCCAGTGAATTAGTATTTAATTCTGTGAATAAAAATATCTACGCTGTAAAATGAGCTCTAAATAAAACTAAATGAATGAGTAAAATACTATTTAAGTCCTTCTACTGTGAAATTTAAGATTTAGATCAACGCGTTATTTATGGAAGCATGGGATACGAAGTAAAAAGGTAATTTAAGGTAAAAAATAGACTTTTAGCTCACAGCTGGGACTTTTTTCTCACAATTCTGAATGATTTGAATTCTGAGGAGAAAACTTAAACTTGAAACTGCATGAAACAATAATCTGAATCGTGAGATAAAAAGGTCCAATTACCCTTTTTGGTATGGTGGAAACAAACAAAGAAACACAATTGCGAAATATAAACTCAGAATTCAGAGAAAAATGTCAGAATTGTGAGATGTAAACTTAGAATTGCTAAAAAGCAAGCAGAATTGAGAATCTGAGTTTTCTCCTCAGAACTGTGAAGAAAGAAGTCATAATTGCAAGATCTAAACTCATAATTTTGATACAAAAAGGCAGGATTGTGAGATAAAATGTCACAATAACTTTATTATTTTTATTATTCCTTGGTGGATACAGTCTTTCATAGAATTGCAAGATGAAAGGTCAGAATTCAGAGAAAAAAATCAGTATTCAGTACAATTCTGCAAGAACAAAAGTCCAAATTGTAAGAACAAAAAGTCACAATTTCCAGGCAGAAACAAGCTTCCATAGTTATTTGTTGTTTCTTTATAATTATTTGTGAAATTGACTAGCAGATTTTGAGTGGATATTGTTTCAAAGTAAATCCTACCGTACATATTTTTTCAGTCTAATACAATTTCTTAATATCAAAGAATGCTTATGAATTAAATTGACATGGAAGAATTTCACTAAAAGGTCAAAGTGCAAAGGAAAAAGTTGGTCTGTTCTACTTTTTTGAACAGGTCTGGTGGTTCACTCAGGTGAAGCAGCACATCTTGGTGTATTTCCATAAGAAACAAGGATGTTTTTCATTGTAAAAGCCATCTGGAATCATCGCTGGCTTTTACAGCGTCTCTGAGAGTTAAACGTCAGCGAACTCCTCTCGCAAGAAGGTGGCCTGCAAAAAGCATTTAACCTGTCAAACGTCTCTGAAGATCAAAAACAAATCTGTGAACTTTCTAACACCTGATTTGGGACAGATCCTTTTCTCGCTTGTTTGAAAGAAATTAGTTTCTCAGTCAAGATTTTGTTAATGAAATGTGTTTTCCTTTAGGTTCTTTAAGGGTTCAAAGGTTCACGTGTGATTTATGCCACCCAGATCTCTCTTTCTTTTCTCTCCTCCTGTCTCTCCAAAGACTCCTTGAGACTCCTCCCCTCCTAGTCTTGGGTCTTCTCTTTTTCTTTACTTCATCCCTGAATTTGTCCTTAGTTTAAATCTGCAAACATTCACAGATAATTAAAGAGCATGAAATCTGACAGGCTGGGTAGAAATTTTAGAAAGGTACATAATGTTGTTGACAAAGTTCTGAGAAATCAGAGACTTGTGTTGCAGATTCAGATCCAGTCACAGACAAAAGGAGAATAAATTGACTTCTCTCTCACTGGATTGACTGGATGCCCTCCAGAAACGAAACCTCTGAGTCTTTCCTCTCCATGGGTGTGTGGGACAGACACATCCCTCTAAACATTTTTAAAGAGCTGCTTTGCCACTTTTTTTCCCTGTTTGGTTTAACAGCCTCTCATTTTGGTCATATATTTTAAGAAGAGTTTACTGAGCCTTAACCGAGTGCCCAGTGAGTCCATACTGATATTTTGTGTGCCCCGTCACTTTCTCTGTGGCAGTGTGTGTGCCTGGACCTCTCCTATAATTTAAACCCTCACAGCTTCATTGTATTATAGTGTTCATGTGTTCTTTCCCATGAAGAAGACAGTCATTTCTCATGTGTTTATGTGGCTGCATGTGATTTGTAAGTCAGCTACAATGACTGTTAAAACAGTAACATCAAATCTATGAGTGCATCAAAAGCGTCATTTATAGAAACCCGTTTCCACCTCAAATAAAAAAAATAAAGTAAAATAAAAAAGGCTATTGAAAAGGTAATTGCAACTTTGTTGCTCAACTTTTTTCTCGTAATTGCGACTTTGCATCTCGTAATTGCGACTTTATATTTTTATATTTTGCAGTTACAACTTTGCATCTTGTAATTGCGACTTTGTATTTTGCAGTTGCGACTTTGCATCTCGTAATTGCGACTTTATATTTTGCAGTTGCGACTTTTGCATCTCGTAATTGCGACTTTATATTTTTATATTTTGCAGTTACGACTTTGCATCTCGTAATTGCGACTTTATATTTTTATATTTTGCAGTTACGACTTTGCATCTTGTAATTGCGACTTTATATTTTTATATTTTGCAGTTACGACTTTGCATCTCGTAATTGCGACTTTGTATTTTGCAGTTGCGACTTTGCATCTCGTAATTGCGACTTTATATTTTGCAGTTGCGACTTTGCATCTCGTAATTGCGACTTTGTATTTTACGATTCGCATTTGCATCTATTAATTGCGTCTTGTATTTTGCAGTTGCCGACTTTGCATCTACGTGAATTGCGACTTTATATTTTGCAGTTGCGACTTTGCATCTAGTAATTGCGCGACTTTGTATTTTGCAGTTGGAAGCTTTGCATTCGTGTTGCGACTTTGTATTTGCAGTTGCGGCTGCATCTACGTAATTCGCGACTTTGTATTTGCAGCTGCGACTTTGCATCTACGTAATTAAACTGTATTGCAGTTGCGACTTTGCATCTGGTAATTGCGACTTTATATTTTGCAGTTGCGACTTTGCATCTCTTAATCAAGACTTTATATTTGCAGTTACGACTTTACAGACCACAGAATTGCGACTTTGCATCTCCTTGCAGCTGCGACTTTGAGACCACGTAATTGCGCACTTTGCATTTTGCAGTTACGACTTTTTGCATCGTAATTGCGACTTTATATTTGCAGTTGCGACTTTGCATCTCGTAATTAACGACTTTATACTTTATATCTTTGCAGTGTTACGACTTTGCATCCTCGTAATTTGTTAATTTTATATCTTGCACATACTGACTATCCATCGTAATTATGACTTTATATCTGCAGTTGGCGACTTTGGCATCTAAGTAATTGCGACTTTATATTTTTATATTTTGCAGTTACGACTTTGCATCCTCGTACTGCGACTTTATATTTTGCAGTTACGACTTTGCATCTCAAGTAATCGCGACTTTGTATTTGCAGCCGCGACTTTGCATCCGCACTGCGACTCCTTTATATTCTTGCAGCTGGGTGACTTTGCATCCTCGGTAATTGCGACTTTGGTATTTTGCAGTTGCGACTTTGCATCTCGTAATTGCGACTTTGTATTTTGCAGATTGCGACTTTGCATCTAAGTAATTGCGACTTTATATTTGCAGCTTGCGACTTTGCATCTACATCAATTGCGACTTTGTATTTGCAGCTGCGACTTTGCATCTAAGTAATTGCGACTTTGTATTTTGCAGTTGCGACTTTGCATCTCGTAATTGCGACTTTGTATTTTGCAGTTGTGACTTTGCATCTCGTAATTGCGACTTTATATTTTGCAGTTACGACTTTGCATCTCGTAATTGCGACTTTGTATTTTGCAGCTGCGACTTTGCATCTCGTAATTGCGACTTTATATTTTGCAGTTACGACTTTGCATCTCGTAATTGCGACTTTGTATTTTGCAGCTGCGACTTTGCATCTCGTAATTGCGACTTTGTATTTTGCAGTTGCGACTTTGCATCTCGTAATTGCGACTTTATATTTTGCAGTTGCGACTTTGCATCTCGTAATTGCGACTTTGTATTTTGCAGTTGCGACTTTGCATCTCGTAATTGCGACTTTGTATTTTGCAGTTGCGACTTTGCATCTCGTAATTGCGACTTTGTATTTTGCAGTTACGACTTTGGTTCTCATAATTACGACTGTATTTTGCGATTTCAACTTTACTCTTTGCAATTCCGACTAAAAGAAATTTTTGCAATTTACAAAAAAAAATTAAAAAAAATCCATGTCTTACAGTTGCAATTTTGGTTCTTGTAATAGTGATTTTATATTTTGCAGTTTCTTGTAATATGCAACCTTATTTTTCATAATGTTGTCAACTTTACTTTTCACAATGTGACTATTTCTTCCACTTATCACAATTACCATTTTTTTAACTCAGAAATCCATGGTCCTTTGTGATCTCAGTTTATAGCACAGCTTGATATTAACACTGTCTTTATGTCAGTAGATTTTAGTTGGATGTGGACAGAGTAACAGTCTGTATCCTTAGGACTGGTTCTCTTGACTTATGTTCATTCATACATGTTCAGACAGGTTACCCGTTATTATTTTATTATATATAAAAAAGCATTTTCTCAATGTGATCTATCTCTTTCTGCAAAAGGAAATCCCTTACATGTACATGTAAGTTCAAAACATAACTGATAGCAGATTTACAAGACTCACAAGAAGCCATTCATGGAGCCATCAAAAAAATAATAAATCCTGAAATATATTGTATTATACTCCCCCTAATTTTATGAGAAGAAATATTTTCAAAAACATTTTCAAAAATAGCATATTAATTTGCAAACTTATTTGTCTTAATTTTGTCACAATGTGACTTTATTTTAAAACTTTTTTTTTTTCACAGGAGGAAGTGACCATTCATAGTTGTTTGTCATCTCATTTTCTAGCTTAGCTTGGTCCTTCCATCATATGTTTTGACCAATTTAGGTCTTCAAGCAAAAAAGGAATCATTTCAATAAAGTGTTAAATGCTTTCATTCTCGCTTAAGGCCTTTTAACTGAGCTGTCATACTGTAATGTTCTTCAATAGCAGCTGGATTAGTCAGATATTGGTTTTCAGAAGGATTGGAAAACTAGTCATTGTGTTTACTTGGTAAATTATTGCTACCTGGGTCGACATGATGAAGCAGTGAGTCACTAGTTGCACCCTGTGGACATCTGAAAATGATTACCAAGATTTCCATGGTGATGAAAATAAATTCTCTTTCTAGGCCCACATCAGAACATATGGTGTGCACCAGTCTCTCTCTCTGTGAGTGTGTGGCTATTCCAAAAACTGGATTAAAACTCAAGATGGGAAATAAAGCAGAAATAATCACTTAATATGGTGCATGTGTCTAAAAAGAAAACGTTTTATCATTTTTCATAGCTGAACATCATGATATGTGATGAGGAGCTACAGAAACACTGGTGAGTTGTCCTGACCCAGAGTCTCCTGATGATCTGTTTCATTTAAAGACAGTGCAAACGTGCACACTGTCATTTCGTAAGGTTAGTGAACACAAGCCGTCACTTACAGCGCATCAGACGTGGCAAAGCTAAAAAAGTAAGCGAGCGAGAGGAAAAGTTAAGGGAAGGCTGTGGTCATCACTGCACATTACAGTCCTTCCTATTGACCGCAAAACTGTGGGAGAGAGAAAGAGAACACACTGCCTGAGTTTGGGGAGGGTGAAGAGAGCGCTGTACATTCTTTTCCATTGAAGTCACTGTTTCTGCTCTATTCTCAAGTGCTCAGCGAAGCCGGAGCAGATGCAAGAGTTCGTCTGAAGCTGTGTTCAGCAGATCTGGATGCAGATCTGGACTTTTGTGAGAGTACTGAAGTTGTCTTTGACTGATGGGGTTAATATAAAGATTAACAGAAATATGTAGGTGATATAAAGTATCTGTGCTGGATGCTCACATGCATCATTTGTATAGAAACAAAAATGTTTGTTTCTTGTAAAATATACTTCATATATCTTTGTTTTATTTACAAAAAAACTTTTTTTACACCGTAGTACTAGTAAAAAAAATCAGATGATGAAATGTACAACTGCATATCCTCTCAAACTAATTGAATATTTATATGCATAAAACGTATTTTTCGCATTAAATGTAAAATTAGCTGTTTCTATTTACATAACATCTTTAAATCAGTATTGTTTTAATTCAGTTGTCATTTGCAATGCTTCATGGGATTGCAGTCCTTTCCCTTATTAAAGCCACTAGGTCGCTTTAAATAAGTTTATAATCTTGTTATTCTCCTTGTAGCTGGATATTTTGGTTCGTGAACTATAACTACTTTAACATTTCAAAAACTTAAATATTTTGTTCAAAGCATAAAGGTTTTTTTTTTTTTTACATTTTAATTTTTAAAATGACCTTTATGAGCCTATGTGGGTCTTCTCTGTGACTTAATTTCCTGTTTACCTGGAAAATTAGGTATTAAAAACATGCATTAAGATATATATATATATATATATATAGTGCTTAATGCATGCTATTAATACCGCATTGTCTTTGATTTTACAAGTAAAAGTTTGATTTGGAAAGCAAAATCCTTTACAGCTATTGTAGAGAAATATTACATTTTAAAATGTAATGATATTACATAAAATTTCAAATTTAATAATGTTATTAAAATATATTACAATCATTAAAAAATGTAAATCTTAATATTAATTTTAAAACAATTATTGTTCATAAAAAAGAAGACATATGCATTTTAATGCATTTAATAAATTAAATAAAGAATAAACTGATACAGTAAATCCAAACACAAAAATGAGAAATGAGTATTGTCACTAAACCTGCTAAAATATAATTCCATTTTTTCGTATGGAGTACCAAAAAAAAGCACCTTAGCTTCATTTGAAATATGTTTAAATATACTGCTTTATCTGACATAATTTCCTCTCATAAAGTCTAGAAGAGTTTCCTGGATGGATGAAGTGATGCAGTTCTTCTTCATATGGTCAGAACCAGAGTGGGCGGGGCTCAGCAGCTGTGCGAGTGTTTTGATTGGCCGGTTCTTTGCAGCCAGAGGCACAGATGGATCTACCTGATGTGCTGAAGAGAACAGAAGAGATCCGTCATGAACACAGACAGCGACTGGGAACGGGTTTTAGAGCTGCTCTCTGGCAGGTTGTGTGTTTGAGGAACGGAGAGGTGCTGGCTCGCATCAACACGGCAACAGGACTTGGCTGTGTTCAGGGAATTTCTCTCTTGTAAGGTATTACTTACAAAGTTACACAAAACAGCTGCCAAATCAAATCATCCCTTAAGAGTCTTCAGCTCCTGTTAGAGACACCTGTTCCAGCTCATCCAGGTGAAGGAATGTACTGCAGACAATTAAAGACTTTCCCATTATTTGTCACATATTGTGTTATATACTGACAAAAAAATCAAGTTGCATTGAATTAAACTTCAAATTTTTATATAAAACAGATTTTTCTTGTTAAATCAGTTTTTACACAGAAACTGCTAGTAGATTTCACAAAAAATGCAAAGAAATGTCAAGTAACACATTAGATTAAATGTGAAATTTCAAGGTAAAAAAAAAAACAAAATAGTATTTTCTTAAATCAATTTTTGCTCAGAAATTGCGAGTAAATTTCACAAATAATTACAAAGAATCAGCAAGTAACACTTTGAACTAAATGTGAAATTTTGAAGTTAAAAGACAAAGTTGAAGCTGAAATGGTTTTTTATTGTAAATCATACTCCAATCATTTTTGTCTATTTTCTATACTCAATGATTATATGAGCAGGTAAATTTGGTAATATAATATATATTAAACACAGATATAGAAACTTATATATATATTTTTTAAAGGGGACATATCACAGAGCAATGTTTCTAGAAAAATCCCATCATTTTCTCCATAAAGGGGAATTACTTTTATTTTTAAAACAATAACTTATAGACTGTTAAAAAAAGAAGTACTGTAAGCTATGAGGTTATTAATCAATGGTATATGCTTTTGTTGAAGCTAAAAAAAACATTTTTTTAAATAATTCTTGGTGGAAAACTACATTGTCCACAGTTCTGCAAAAAAAAATAAAAAAAATAAAAATAAAATAAATAAAATCTCCACCAATCAGCTCTTTAGCTCCGCCCACTACCATAAAGCACTGCAAATGTGTCTCATGTACTCTAGAGTCTCTCTGTGTACTCAAACTACTTAAATAGTTGTATAAATATCCATATTTGGTAATAAACGGAAATATATGTTGTTTCTAGTATACACAGATACTTAACATTTTTAAACCAATATTTCATATTTCTCTGTTGTTTTTAATTAATTATGTCATTTGCAATACTTCAGCTAAGTTCACAGTCTTGTACCTTTATCTTTTTATCTGATTTTCAAATACTTTTTTTGCTTGAAATCAAAGTTTGTAATGGTTTGCTGGTTGGTTTGGTTCAATGCTTACAATTCTTAAACAAAAAATCCCTATAGGAAAAATACTTCCATCACCAAGACGGCTGAAGAAGTGGACAGGCACTAATACACGTTATTAAAAAAGTGTCCACCCTTTACAATTCAAAGCTTCTTTCTCAGTACAGTACACCATTTATGGGAAATAAGATGCAAAAATGGGTCATTTAGAAATCATAACCATATGTGACCCTGGAGCACAAAACCAGTCATAAGGGTCAATTTTTTTGAAACTGAGATTTATAAGTCATCTGAAAGCTGAATAAATGAGCTTTCCATTGATGTATGGTTTGTTAGGATCGGACAATATTTGAAAATCTGGAATCTGAGGGTGCAAAAAAA
>JAFVLL020037953.1:0-10441 GCA_021397915.2 Tor tambroides
TCATATCATGAAATGCTGGATTTTATCTTGATTTTCTAAAAGTTTAATGAACTACTGTATATAAACATCATGAAAAATGAAATTTTTCTAACATCATAATAGCTGTGTGTCCATCAAAGCTGCAAATGTAATATATGGGGGGAAAATTCTGAATATATTCAGAATCATCAAAGCAACACTTCAGATGCAAATTGAAATAATGGTAACTGCCGTCGTGTGACTTTATAAAGCTAAAGGCACTTTTGATTTTTTGTTTTTAAAAAGCTATTTACATCAACATCTCTTCACTCTCCATTCTAAGTGCTCCTTTTCCTGTTTCCTCACATCCTTGAAAGACAATGAGCTGTATTTTCAGCCTAAACAAACCCCAACAACAAGCTTTATGTTCTGATGATTATAGTTCAAGGTAATTTTGCAACATTATTACCTCACCGGCACATTACTCTCTCAAACACACACACAAATTATCGGTGCAAATCATTTCTAAACAAGGCATGGTAATAGGTCTTGGCGCAAATAATGTCTAACGAGAAGGAGTCACTCCCTCAGAGCACTTTGATTGGCAGTTATGATAAATTCCTTTAATTAATGCATGCTCAAGGGAGAGTTTAAATCTTGACTTTGGCACCAACATGACAACTTTTTGTGTACTTAAAGAGAAAAATAGCATCTCCGCCCCGTCCTACAGAGGCCATTACAACTGGTAGTGCAGCTGCTAGAGAGGCACGTGAGGAATGGCTTTGGGACCGGGCCATCTATCACAATCTGGCCCTTTTTCCCTCCCTTTTTTTCTTTCATAAGAGAATTCATCAGGCAGGTTTGGCCTGGGGTCACTTCCTCATGCAGGTAATCTCAGCTGGGCTGCAGCATGGCAGTGCTGGGTCAGGACTTTACAGCAGCTTTGCTTATAATGTTGACCTGAATGGAGAAAAAGCAGCGTTGATGCAGAGGTTTACTACGTCTTAAAACCACAGGAGGTTTATGCTGGTCCAGAATGCTGATCGATTTCTGTTTACATTCTTGTACATTCTCTGGAAAACTATTATATAAAACTCCTGTGCTACATACGACAAGCGAAACTCACTTCTCAGCTAACAAAAATGTGTTTTAAGACTGTCTTTGCTAACATTTTTCTAAAATGAAAACATTATTTTTGAATGTTCTCTAAATGACTAAAATGTCCAGTTTTGTTTTAAATAGTTTAAAACATTTTTTTCATGGTTAAGTGGTCATTAAAGACATTATTAAGGGGAATATTCCATTTTATTAATTTGTAAACATTATGGGAATGTTATTTACAGATGTTCTCTAAACCATCTTAGACAAACATCCAAATAAAATGTTTCCGAAAAAAACGTTTTAGAAAATACATTTGGAAAATAGTTGCTGTGTGAGCGTTTGTAATACAATGGCTAAGTACAGCAATTTTTTCTCTCCTCTGACTAATGGAATCAATCTCTCGATATTTTTCTCCCTTTTGTAAAGTCAAAAAACGGTATCACAGATTTTTTCTTTTGCTATTGGACCAAATGGAAACACAAAAATTACATTTGTTTTAGTTTCCGTTCAACACCATTGAAGTTTACCCAACTATGCTGACATGAAATGTCAAAAAGGGTCATTGTTTTCGAACAGGTTTTCCAAAAGCTGCTACCGCCCCCTGTTGAATGTTCAGACAAACAGGTAGTGTTTCATGTCAGACCTTACAACCATACTAAACTCTTTGGGATGTCACCTTATGAACGCTCTACTTAGTTGTCTCTGCACATCAACCTGGGATAAAAGAAAGTAGGTTGACATCACAGAAATTGCATACTTCACCTAAGAAGTTTTGACAGTTCTGGATTTTTTTCCTATTTGCCCACTCAGTTATGCATTTTCTGCATTCATCTCCAGGTCCTACTCATTAGAACAGATGCGTGTCGTTTCCTCACTTTGTTTTATAATGTGATAACCTGGTAGCAGAGCTCATCCTACACCCCTCTCCTCAAGAGTCTCTAAGCAGATGACAGATTCCAATGACAGATTGCCAATCAGAACAGTTTGGCGTACACTGGAGCCTGTCAATGTCAAACAAAAACAACCCAGCTGTTGTTCTAATATCAAACGTGTTACTCATCAGCCAAAACGAGATGCATCTTGCTTTTATCAGCCGTCACTAACCTGATCTTGAGTCAAGGGAACAGTGATTTACTCCCTCAGTGGCTGACATGCAGTCTGAAGCTGCTTATATGGCAGGTGAAATTACTGAACAAGTTGTGAAGCTACTTTTATCTCACTCTTTATCACAGTGTTCAATAAAGCACCTAATGGACGTCAGCAGCCAGGCTCGTGTTTGTTTATTCACTGGTTTGCTTTATGCTTAATTATGTGAACATTTTCATTTTAAATTATGAATCAGAATCATGTGCATTTCACTAACAGAACACAATGGACTGCATGCATATAAATGGAAGAAAATGGTTGGTGTGCAAAGTCTATGTTGTGACCTTTAAAGTCAGTCAATGCCTGTGTGTGATGTTTTGTCTGAGAAGAAATTTCACATAGTCATCTAATACAACTCGAAGCAGTTTACTTTGATACTCAATAACTCATAGTTTACAGTATATGCATATCACAAACTGAAAACAACAGATTTCTCGCATTTCTGCTCGCCTGCATTTGCATGCATATGAAAGGAATACAATTATGTCCGTCTATATTGTGACCTTTAAAGTCATTCAGTGCCTGTCTATGATGTTTTGTCTTTAACATTTCACACAGTCATTTAACTCTTACAAAATATGAACTCTGAACTCAATTGTTTTTCATTTGCCAGCAATAATGCTGAAATGCTGTGTACAGACCATTTTACAGTGTAAAAATGTACTATATTCATATTTGTTATCTGTATACAAGTTTTCTATAAATTTATATTGTGTACATTTCTGTTTTTATTGCCTATAGGAACTACATTTACCTCTTTTCTTATTCTGTGGGAGAGCACTGACAATAAGCTGGGACTTGACATGAATATATATCATGGGACATGTTGTGTCCCAATTCGGTTATAAATTCAACAGAGACTGGTATAAAGTGAATTATTTTCATGTTTATACAAGTGGAAGCAACAAAGCAATCAGATGTAAACAAAGTTTTATAGGTGGGGCACTGCAACAGTAGTCAATCATGTAAAGTATTTCAGCAGTGATGACATAGAGCAGCTAGACTCATCTCATTCACTCTGCTGCCATGCACAAGAGCAGGACACCAACATCCATCACAGCTGTCAATACCACTGTTTGCAAATAACATCAGTGCTGGCACGGAGGACTGTTGAAAACTTCAGATTGACTTAAAGTATTACTCTATTTACATGCAGTACAGTGGCCCCAAAAAAGCTGCACTTAAAGCAATAGTTCGCCTAAAATACAAATTTACTGAAAATGTACTCACACTAAGATTTTTGTCTTTATCAGAACAGATTTTGAGAAATTTAGCATTACATCACTTGCTCACCAATAGATCCTCTGAATTGAATGGGTGCCGTCAGAATGAGAGTCCAAACAGCTTATAAAAACACATGTAATTCATATGACTCCAGTCTATCTATTAACATCTTGTGAAGTGAAAAGCTGCATGTTTGTAATGAACAAATTATCATTAAGGCGTTTTAAATTTCAAACTGTCGTTTCTGGCCAAAATATGAAACCAAAATCCATAATAACGCTTCCTGCGGTGAAAAATTTCATCCCTTGTTGTCCTCTCACATCAAAACCCACCAACATATTTGGGTCTTGTAGATTATTATAATGATTTTATCAGCTATTTGGACTCATTCTGACGGCACCCATTCACTGCAGTGATGTAATGCTAAATTTCTCTAAATCTCTTCTGATGAAGAAACAAATTCATCTCACAAATAAAAATGTAGTTTAATAATTTCAAAGAACTATAAGATGATGGTCCAATGATTATTATTTGAGGAGAAGATTCCAAAACGTGTTGTATTATACACAATTCTAGGATGCATCTTTCGAAAGATGTTTTATTGACCGAGACAATTGAGGCAGTAGTACAGTATGTTATTCTCATCATCACTTCACGCATTTTCAGTTTTCAGTACTATCATGGGATAGCCTACAGCTCAGTGGATGAAGAATCGTAAAATGACACTCACCCAAGGTCTTGAATTTATGAACTGTAGAATCATTACTAAAGCAACCTTAGCTAACTGAACCAGTGAAGAATCAAGGTTTCTCATCAAATCTTTTAACAGTCATATCATGGCACAGTGATTTCAGCTTTATTGTGCTGAGCTTGTATATTTTCATCATATCTAACGCAGAATCAATTAATATCAAACAACTAAGCAACTGAAAACCTTAGCTCCTTAAAACCTACAATCTGCAACAATACCATTTTTGAGCTTTTTTTAACATTTGCAGATGTAGATGAAATAAGTAATCTGTTATGCAATTTTCTTACAGGGATTGGACAAAGGAAATAGGCAGTATTTCTTTATTCAGGTGTTTTACCACAATTTGTCTTTAATACAGCTTCAGCTTAGAATAGAGTCATACAACATTTGAATAATCTCCAGTTGAATGTTGTCAACATCTGCTCACAGTGGCTTAATAATACTGAAGTCAGGTGATTGAACTGGAGAGAGCAGATGTTGAAATTCATCTTGGTGCTTCAACTGTCCAGGTTTTATGATCATGACACCACCTTTTCTGCATTTTAGGATTGGTGTCTATGATTAAAGTCGTGGCCTAATGGATAGAGAGTTGGCCTTGTAACCCGAAGGTCGTGGGTTTGAGTCTCAGGCCTGGCAGGGATTGTAGGTGGGGAGAGTGAATAACCAGCACTCTCTCCACCCTCAGTACCTGAGGTGAGACCCTTGAGCAAGGCACCGAACCCCCAAATGCTCCCCGGGCGCCGCAGCGTTGGCTGCCCACTGCTCTGGGCGTATGTTCACTACTGTGTGCATGCACTTGGATGGGTTAAATGCAGAGGACAAATTCTGAGTATGGGTCACCATACTTGGCCACACACCACTTCCCTTTCCCTTAAAGTCTTAACAATTACTGCTCTTTAATGGATGTTGGCTTTGTGAAGTTCTCTGTGGTTGGTTTTGGGGAAACAGGGTCTTCAATATTGAGGTTTGCTGTCACTTTGCTGCAGTTGCTCTGTGTTGTTTACACAAAATCCTTCTTAGTGCCCAACAGTCCCTACCATTCACTTTGTGTTTTTGCCCATATTTACTACTCAGTCTTGCCATTCTTTGTGTATTCAGTTATAATCATAAAGACTGTTGTTCTTAAAACTCCAAACAACTGGGCTGTTAAAGTTACAAAAGCTCCTGATAAAGAGTAACACTGAAGTTACATTAACACGACAGGTGTCTAACAAACACAAAGTTGAAACTCATTGCAGGTGACATAACACTTCCTGATGGTGTAGGGATCGTTTGTAGGAATAAGCACATGTGTTAGAATAGAGGAGGACACGCGACAGTTGCCCTGACATTGACAAATAGGAGTAATCTAGCACAGGGCTATTATTTACATATTTATGTTTCGACATTGTCCTACTATTCCTTCAGGATTAAATGAGCTTCCATTATCAACTACCGTTTCAATGGCGAGAACGTTAATAAAATAAGGCTTTGTAGTGAGTCTGGAGTCTGGATTTTTCCCTGTGTGTGCATTATTTATCACCTGTCACAGTTTTAAATGCAAATCTTCAATGAACCTGGCTTTGGCTATGAGTCAAAGCACTCTGGTCTTTTTTGGGTAACCCACAAACAGTGTTGATACGGTTGCACAACATCAGCAAAATTTCCACTGAACAAATTTCAGAGTTTCCTAGCAATTAATCATATAATGTGCATGCACATGTGTATATGTTCCTGGGTTAAAACTGAATCCTTTTCAGGTAAAGGTTTTGATGTTTTCTGTGTTTTCATTATCTGAGAACAAATGTTTGGTATTAAATGTGTGTTCTGGTGCCATAGCTTATTATAGTAAAAGTGTCTTCCTTCTCAGCATGGTACGGAGTAAGTGGCTTTGATAATGAGGATTAGTTTGCATCATGTGTGGCATGTCTGCTAACTGAGGAAGTGCCAAACAGTTCCTCTGGGACAATATTCAGTCTGTCTTACAGAGCGTAATAAAAAAACAAAAACAAAATATAATCTGACAGACCTTGACAGTGATTCAACACTGCCATAATGTGCCAAACAAATGTTTAACTCTTCACGCAGTAGCTGAAGGAGTGCTGATAAAGAGAAACTTACAGGCCAGGGTTAGGCAATAGCCCACTTTACAGTATATAGCCTTTATGTGTTTGTTCTAGAATAGCTGTACTAGATGTTTGACTTCTTCTGCTTTTATAACTGAAATGTATTAATTGTAAAATGGCTTCCAATTTTACTGGTGAGTGATTTTATTGAGGTGAATTTTAGATCAGACCATGTGCACATGTTGCACATCCAACAAATCTGTCTCATTTGCCACTTACACATATGTGTTAAAAATATGTGTATATGGACAAAATTGAAGCAACTGAAATCAATCTACAGTGTGTAAAAATCATGATTTTAGTGGCTTTAGAAAAAGCGATCTCTTATATCGGTTGTTTTCTAAAAGAAGTATTTTAATATCAGAATGTTAGTGAGAAGAAGAAAAAACTTTTAGATGTTAATATGCATATGTGATGGACTATGATCCTCTTTGGTATCTCCTCTGAAGGATTTTTGAGTAAAACAGCTCCATATTTAACAAAGGGACACACTTTATTTTAAGGTCCAGTTATAACTATTAACGATGACTTTTGGCTTAATAAACACTTAATTACTGCTTATAAATAGTAAGGTAGTTGTTAAGTTTAGCTATTGGGAAGGATTAAGGATGTAGAATATGGACATGCAGAATATGTGTTTTATAAGTATTAATAAACAGCCAATATACTGGTAATATGCATGCTAATAAGCAACTAGTTAATAGTGAAAATTGATCCCTAATAAAATGTTACCTAACAAAGCACATAAACTGGAAGCAATGTGATCTGCTTTACAGAACATGGACGTTTGTTGCGCATAACCCCCCCCCATTATAGCTGCATATGCATGGCCTGTCAGCCATCAATATTAGAATGAGGGTAAGAAGAATTTTGTGTACGCACCAGTTGTTAATCTGACTAAATTTTTTTCTGGGCACAGAAACACTCAAATTGTATGAAATTATTAGTGAATGAGGTGCTGAATAACTCTGATCCCACCAAAACCCCGACCATCTGGAGCTTCTCCTCACCTGGTCAGCACACTGAGGAGGGGTAGGAAAGGAGGGAATCTCACTGTTAGATCATTTAAAACAAGGTGAGGAAGAGGGCATGATCTCAATTATTGATAATTCATTGAGCATTTTATTAGAAGATTTCAGGGAATGAATTTTACAAGAGCTCTGCACTGGGATCTAATAACAAGGAGCCTAGCATATTCTGCTAGAAATATCATATCACTATAAGAACAGTGAAAAGTAAAGGTCATTGGAAAGAAGATCAGGAGATCAAGACAGTTTTATAAGTGGTTTATCAAACTAAGTGTTTTATTGCAGAATATTGACAGGTATGTGTATGAACATTGTATCCTTTTTAATGTACCCATACCATTATTTATGTTAACTGCATACATACATAAATTCCATAAATACATAAATACATGCTTGCTTACTATATCCAAATGGGATGAAGGTGCTTGGGCAGGGCACACAAATAATAGTCTATAGTACTCTTACCTGAACGTAACAAAGAAATTTTTATGGCTCTTTTTTTTTTTTTTTCAAAAGTCCATGCTGTAACGGGTGACCACATGCACGCATACACTGTTCCCCAAGATAATTAGCTTGATGTATCTGACTTAAAGTCTTGGTCACCACTGAACAGGACATCTTCTGTGTTTTTTCCAAGTACATCAGAGCAGGCCAAGAACCATTAATGACTTCTCAGTGAAAGTTATTTCAAGAAAAGTGAGAAATTATCACAGGGAAAGAAAGAACTAATAAGATGGATAAATAAATGAAGAAACACATGCAATCCCTGTTGTTAATTTGCCCCTGAGATAAATCAAGCGTCTCACCTCTGATAAAAACAAGCTGTCTATGTACTCCGCTAATTGAGTCAGGAGAGCAGCATATAGTAATGGCTTCATTATACGACTTGAAAATATCCTACAGCTCATTATACTGCTTTGTGGACTAAACGAGGTCATTAAGCAGACAAATGACAATGTGTGCACCATTCAAGTAAGGTGAAACACTACTGTAAAAATTGCTTCAATTATTAGTTTTCATACAGCAGCTATGCAAATACAGTTGCTTACAGGTGTTTATGTACTGTAATTCTTTTGGGAGCACTTACAAAATGAACATTTGAAGACATGGCAATATTTAATATCAGATTAAGTAGTAGCCTGAGAGAAATCGTGCAGCCTCATAGGAAGAATTTTAAGAAGATGCAGCGTCTCGTTTTCTACTCAGGGAACTGGTGTTACATACGTAACCTGAGACAGCTTTCATTGGGATGTGGGGTCTAATCCATAGACTATAGCATTAGAGTGAATAAACCATCATTTAGAGGGTCTCTGTGGTCAGATTGCAGCTGTATCATCCATTGTTTTGCTCTTGGCCAATGTACTTAAATCAACAACAGTCCCACAGTGATTGACCTTGACTCTGGCCCTACAGTGTTTTTCTCTGTGCATAAATTTACATCTGTCTGTGTATTTTAGAGGCAGATGTCAAAAAAGAAAAAAATCATCAAATTGATACTATATTGACATTTTTATCTTTTTGTTTGTGTGGAAAGGCTTAAAGCCTCATGCATCACTTTCACTTTTATAAGTAAACAAGCCTCAGTGATGATTAATGAGTTATTCTTTTATTGCTTATGGTGGTGTAGCACATTTCCAACATGGACCAGAAATCTGTGTGCATTACATCGAGCTTCGCCGATTTATAAATGCCCATCTCTTAATGAAACTGTGAGATACAAAGATGCAATTGTGAGATGTAAATAAACTCGCAATAGTGACTGTATATCTGCCAAATGCAACTCTGTATCTCAAAATGTGATGTAATTTCTTGCAATTGCAAATTTATTTCTGGTAATTTAGACTTTAGAAATCTAAAAATGTGATTTCACAAAAATATCACGACACATATCACAAATCTTGTCATACATCAAATGTCATACAGACATCATAATGTCATACATCAAAAATCTTTCGACTTTGTTTCTTTAATAAAAACTTTATTTCACCATTTCGTGTTTTATTTTTTACTCTGGAAGTGGCTTCCATATGGTTCCATAGTGCAACACAAAGCAGAACAGTAGCAGATTCTAGACCACCTCCTGAAATAAAAGAATTGGGAAGCTGAGTACCACTTATGCTTTCCTTGATGATCATTAAAGAAGCAGTTAACGCTGACGAATAAATCAAATCCTGACATATGTTGCGTCCTTGGGTTGATAGCGTGCTCCTTACACAACAACAGTTACACTGTCAATTGTTCATCTGTTTATGAGCTTTTCACTCTTTTCCATGCTTTCAACCCTGGTGTTGCAATATTTAAGCAGTAGGTGAGGTGCTTTTCATTGAGTTCATTAAGTTCTAGAATCTCACATTTCTCTCATTTAATGAGGCTATTTGTCAAGCGCATGTCAAAGCAATATCCATTCACTGGAAAAATAATGAAAATACATCAGTCAGACTTACAAAATTGCCTTTTCACAGTAATGCATATCTGTTGATTGGACTGTCATACAACTGTTAGTCCAGCACTGGTACCACACCAGAGAAGAAGTTATTTATGGCAAAGAGTTCTACTCATCTACTAGAAGCTGATCAAAATAATGACATCCACCTTACTGGCCTCTTAATTACTGTCAAAATTATCTCTGCACTCACAGAGGCATACTTTATTCACACACAATTAAATTCTCTCTTCAGTGAATCTACTCCCGCAGAATTCATCAGGAGCCCACTCTCTTCTGCAATTATCCTATATGTCATTTGCAGAGCTCAAGAAAGAAAGAAAAAAGAAATGTGCAAAAAAGTAACTTACACATGCTTCACCCAAAAGTGCAGAAAGAAAGGTGTTACTTGTCATTTTCATTCCAGTCTGTTGACTTCAGCACCTTTCTTTCTGAACCAGGTTGAACTTTTACAATGGATGGGGTCATTATTTTTTCATTTTCGGTTCCTCATAAAGTTGAGTGGCTGCCTGCTAACACTCATAAACAGGGGGGAGGTTGAGCCTGTAAATCAATGGGGAGACGTTAAATATATTAAATACTACACTCCAAGGTCCGTGGCACAGCAATATCAATAAAATGTCATGGTCAGTGATATGTTCATACATAGAGTCTGGTGCAAGAGCTTGATTGTAGGAAGTTGCCA